>VXBC01004826.1:999333-1052586 GCA_013399945.1 Ploceus nigricollis | reverse complement strand
TCAAACATACAAGAATCATTCCTACACCCATCAAATCATTATTAACTGGAAGCCTATTCCCTCATCTCTGTGCTTGTTTTGCTTTCCTGGAAAACCTTATGATCCCAGAGTCTCTCAGAGAGATGTACTGGGATTACTGGAAGGTTTGCTCTGTCAGAGAGCCAGGGGGGTTTACAACACTTGTTCCTCTGCATCTTTATCCTTTAACCAGTTTTTCCCCAGAGCGGTGTTGTGGGAGAAGTTCGGAATTACTAGAAATGGATCCGGTTAACTTTCTTCCCGTTTCCCAACTATTTCCAAACTTCTGGAATTCCCCTCAGATGAGGCTTAGGAAACAACTCTGAAAACATCAGTCAGAGGAACATCTCGGAAAGAGAAAACCACATCCAGCAGCAGCAGGAATGATCCCATTTCTGTTCTTACCTGGTCTCCAGCTGCTCCTGCCAGAGCTCCCAACAGCCACTGCCATCCCTAAACAGGAGCTATGGAAGCCTTTCCTGCTGTCCATGAGGGTGAGGAGGCAGCTTGGGATGTGTTGTTTGCCATGGAATTGGACAACAGAGTCCAGAGGGTCTTTGTGTCCCTTCCAAGCCAAAGCAGCCCATGATTCCATGGTATGATCAGCACCTCTCCCAGTTCCATTCCAGAAATGTCCTCCCACTAACCCAGGACTTCCCCCTCCTCTTTTTGCTCTGCATCAGGGATGTGCTGCCGAGTGCCACAGGCATGGGATGCCTCAGCATTCCCTGGGGATGCCATTCCAGGCTGAACTTGTGGCCTCAGAGCTCTGCAATGGCCGCTCAGCCCCAGTTCCAGGTGGGAATGTCTCAAACAGCAGTGTGGGGTCTTTGCTCCCTCTCCCACCCAGCCACTGGGACAGCTCACACAGAATGTCACTGACTTACTGGGTCTGGAATTCCTGGCTCAAAAGGCAGGTGGTGGAATATCCTCTCCTGGGAATATCCAGGATACCAGGAGGGTCCCTGGAAGCCACAGCTCAGAGGCAGAGTCAGATGAACAATCCTGAACTGGTTTTCAGGGGATGCATCCCCAGCCTGTGGCTGCAACAACTCCAAAGCTGCTCCTTCCACTTGGCACAGCCAGGGAAAACATCCCCATCATGNAGACCATTCCAGGAGTTTAAGGCTACTAAAACTTGATTGGAGCCACTTCTCAGCTCACAACTCCTTCCCAAGCCTCATCCTGTGGGCTGCCTTTCCCAGACCTTGCTGGGAAGGGAAGCAGTGGCTGCTCTCCCCAAACACACCCACTGCCAGTTGCTGTGCCCTGCCCAAAACCACCGGGTGACACGAGGGGCTCATCCATTGTCTTGGCTGTTTTCCATAATGCAGCACTTCAGGGACTCCAGAGTCAGACAATCAGGATCAATTCCAGGTTCCAGGTACTGGCACAAAGCAGCTGCTGTGCTGGAAGGGGCCATTTCAGAGGCTCCTCTCCCCTCACCTGGGAATTCAGTGCTGCAAAGGGCCCGGCAGTGATCGAGGATTTATCTGTTCCTATGGATTAATCCCCAGCATTCGCTGCCAAGTGCTGCTGGAGCACCTCCCCACAGAAAAAAGCTGTGCCCAGTCCAGAGGGTCCTCAGTGGGGTCCCTGCCCAGTTTCCCAGGATGGATGGGAAGCTGCTACTGACAGGCTGGCTCTCAGGAGAACTTCAAATATTGGCTGAAAGCTTCTAAAACAGGGACTTGTTTCCAAGTCCAAGGCAGGTCAAATCCAATGGCTCACCAGGCTTCCTAATAAAGTGCTGCAAAAATGTGTCTGTGTGCAGGAATCTTCTTTTAACCCAATTTCAGGGAAGAGTTACCTGAGATTTCAGTTAAAATTTAAACCAGCCTGTGACATATCAGACAGAAAAAACTATTTAATAGCTCCTTTTTCCCAGCTGCATGGCCCCAACCCAACACTTTGGCTTGTGTGGGAAACGGATGGGAAGTGCAGAAACAAGTTCAATCCTACCTTCAAGCAATTCCCAAGGAGTTCATGACTCTCCAATGAAGTCCTGGCTTGGAACAATGCTATCCTGCCTGTGGCAATGACTGGGGTGAGTGCAGGTGCTCTGAGCTGGGAGTGACAGCTCCTGCACTGCTTCCTGTCCCTCACCAAAGCCCCAGGAACTGGGATCAGGGGGGGGTTGGTGTGGCTGCAGGCCCACTTCTGGCCACAGCTGCCTGGAGGTAAACGGTGACCCTTTTCCAAAGGAAACAATACTCAGTCCCCCAGTGTCTTGAGGTCAGGTCAGAGGTGGCATCTGGGGCTCCAAGGGCAGCCAGAGTCTGAGCTGCTGGCAGCTTTGATCTGGGAGAAATCCTGTGATTTTAGCAGGCAGCAGCCACTTTTGGCCACAGGTGCCTGGATGTGAATGGTGGCCGTTTTCCACGGGAATCAAAACTCATCCCCCCAGTGTCTCAAGGTCAGGTCAGAGACAATAGACATGCTACTTCTAAATTAAATCAAATGTTTTAGCAGACCAATATTACATCCTCTATGTATTGTTATATTTGCTCCTTTTATTTCCATGATGGGCTGTGCCTAAGGGAAAAAACTTGTAAAAGTGAGATAATTTAAAGAAAACTCCTCTTGCTTCCTTTGAAGTTGCTTAAAATGGTATTATGTGAGTAAAAGTATTATTATTAACTATTAAACTAAAATTACTTATTACTATTACTATTAACTATTAAACTATTACTATTAACTATTAACTAAAAGTCTTACTATTAACTATTATTACTATTAATATTTACATATTAATTTTTGACTTCTAAATATTAATGTGTCTTTTTTCTATCCAGTTCATCTGATCAGTAATAGAACTGATCCTTCTCTTGCCTACTGTTCTGAAAGACCACTTCTGATCTTGTGGATACCAAACAGAATCATTATGTTAGCCTGGAAAACCTTTGGAATATTGATGCCTTGGAAAAAGAATCTTTGTCTCTGTAGAAATGACAGCACAACTTTTGAGACAACAGGAAGCCCATGAGTCACAAAATATTTAAGTTTTTTCTTAAAATAACTAAACTGCAGTGATGAAGTACTAGAGTACCTTTCAGTTCAGTTTCAGTGCTCAGTGTCCTGCCAGGACAGTTTTATTTCACTTCTCTGGGTTGCTGGGCAAGGAAAAAGCCTTTTGTAGACATTTTGAATTATCAAAACACCTACTCCTGCCCAGAGAAGCTCTTCCACCTGGGAAAAGACGTGGCAGAAGGAGAGAGTTTGTCTTAAATACCTACAAGGGCTGCAGGGACATGGAAATCTGCTGAGCATGGCATGGAAAAATGCCACAGGTAAGAACAGGTACAGACAGCAAAAAAGAACAACTGGGCTTCACAGGTAGGAATGTGGAAGTTACATGAAAAATAGATCAGTTCCACAGATAATTGAAGGAGAGTGCTGGGGATTTTCTGGAGAGTAGAGGCCAGCAGCATTTGTGTAACTGCACCAGTAGCACCACAGAAGACTGGGATTATCTAGGTAATGGCATCAGAAATACCAGATCTGGGTATAGAGGCAGAAAAACTGGGACCAAGATAAAAAGCAAGAGAAGGAAAAGACTGGATAGGAGAAAATGAAGTATGCCTGCAGGAAAAAAATGGACAGGAAATGGGAAAGAGGATAATAAGGTATGAAAATCATGTTGCCTTGGAGTGCTTGCTGGGAAGCATTCTGTTCCAACACCTCAGCCTAAATCAGGACCATCAAACCAAAGCTGTTGTTCTGGCCATGCCACACAGCCCAAACCAACTCCCATGGTCAGGAGACACAGGAGGAAAGGAATCCTTTGCCTGGCAAGCAAGGGAGCACTCCATCAGACAGGGCAAGCACCTGAATATTGTGACAGCAATGGTGCTACCCACTGCCTCAGAAGAACCTGAGTATTTGTGAGTCCTCCCGCTCCCAGTGAGGTAAACACTATTGTGGCAGTTACTCCAATATCACTGACTCCAACACAACACAGAAACCAGCTCAAATATGCTGCTGTTATCCAGTGCCCAAGTTCCAGATGAACAGAGGGCTTTATTAACCAAAATGAAGCAAGAACAAAACCACTGAGCGCAGCAACATGCACTCATGCAACAGATTTAGAACTCAAAATGCCCTTCAGAACAACAGATGTTGGGGTTTGGTGGTTTTGAACCAGTACATCTCAGCTTAGATTTGCAAGCATATACCCATATTAAAAAAAACCTCCAAAACCACACAACTAAGTCTTTGTGCCATATAGTAAATGTTTTATTATCCATTTGATCTGGAGTTTGGAATTTCCTCACTGCCAGTAGAGGAAAGTTACACCATCACTGGCTGCCAAGAGCATACCATTTATAGAAAGACCTTGATAACTACCACAATTGGAACCAGGATAAGGACTACTCCAGATCCTTCCAGCATGATTTACAAAGCAGTCTAAAAATGCATTTTAGATAATCTTCAATCTAGATTAGTTCTCAGTAGCATTTTGCCTCAATGGACAAAGCACATGACTAATTCAGTATGTTATATTCATCCCAGCACTGAGTTTAACTATTGGCTCAATTTGGAGTTCCACCACCCACTTAAACCTGACATGTGTTTCCTGGCTCTATATAAATGCCAATTTTAGCCAAATCTGACTTGCATTTTAGTAAGAACACATCATTTGCCTCTCACTCTCAGAAGCAGAAAGAACTGCCAGTGGCTGGCTCTGCATATTCATAATTACTTCACATTTTCCTCTCTATTTCTGAACATCCTGTTTTATGGAGCTTGTGCAAATACATGGGTGAGCATCTGCACCACAGGCTGGTGGAACTGTTAGTAACTAATAGGGGAAAACATCTTTCCATCTGAAAGATGCTGTTCCCACACTTTGCTCAGAAAGGATCACTTTCCATCACACAGATGTTTTTGGCTTAAAGCCTCTTTTCAAACCACATGCAATGCAGCAATACAAGCAATAGAGACCTGTAATGCAAATAAATAGGGTTAACTGAAGAAAAGGGGCCTTATTTTTTCTAAGTAGAGAAGAATACAAACCACTGAGTATGCCCAGAGCTTGCTCATCCCACTATTTTAGGCTACCTAAGCAATGACATGCAAACAGAATCTGACATAGGAAATGTGAGAAAAACTGGAACAACATAGTTAAAACAAACCCCTAAATTAATGGAGAAATCTAAAGAACAACTCATAAAAAGTGTTTATCTCTAAATTAATCTGAGTCTCTCTTCAGAGACTCATTTTTCTTTATTCTTTAAATGAATCGATTTATAAAAACACGGATCAAATTAACAAAGGCAACATAAAATTATTATTCCATGTTTGATGGGACAAGACTGTTTTCTGACACTGCTTAGTTGAAGTGGAATGGTCATTGTATTGGAAGTTTTCCAAAGAGCCTTTGCCATTAGAAAAGAAGGCAAGTTTGTCACGTGCCCTTTCACTGCACTTTTCCAAGCCAAAGGAAAACCACACAAACAGTCTAACGAGACACCCTGCAGGCTCTGTCCTTTCAGACACTGCAGAATCAGCTACATCTACTTAAATGCAGTTTTGGAAACAGCACTGAACTACAAAGGCACTAAGGTACACCATCCTCACCGTCTTTGAGGAGCAGGAGTCCTTCTGAATACACTGCAAACCAGACATTTATGAGCCAGCACCAGGCACTGCAAACAATATTCTAACACAGCAAGAAATCATCAGGATTTCTCCCACTGTGTACTGCAGGGGTTTGAACATCAATCTGAAAATGCTGCATACAGAATTCTTGACTTAAATTTGTGCTGCAGTCCCACTCAGCTTTTTTGGAAAGGCTTTGTGCAACAGCTACTACTGAAAACAAACAAACAAACAAATAAACAAAGACAGAACTATTTTCCCCAAACCCTCAGACATTTTTCTTAGGTCCAGGAAATGCAAACAAACCCAGAGATTTTGAGATCTCTTCTGCATGTTGGAAACATTGCAGGTATTTGATAATCCTCAGTTTAGTCATCAAGAAGAGCCCTTAGGCAAACTTCACCGAGCTTCAGTGCTATTTTTAAAAAGCAGAGGACTCCTGAAACAGGAAACTGCTCTGTACTAGTTGCCAAGAATGTTATTGAGGAATAAAGGAGTTAAGTCCCAGAAATGTAATGAGAAGGATTGTTGCAACGTGAAGCCACCCTCATGAAACAGATTATACATAAGAAACCAATGGAAGCAAGTTTCAAAGTGATGGCAAAGTAATTTTCTTTCACATTACTTCGCTAATTTAAATGTATTATACCATTAAATTAACAAAACACATTTTTAAGTTACAGTGCTTTCTTTAAAGAAAGTTTTAAATCTCACTGGATTCAAACATGGTCTAAAGGTTAATTAGTTTTAATTGTCACATTAAAAAACAAACCTTTATCTTAAGGGTTTTTTAATGTGTTAGGCCCCATCCTCCCGTTCTATTTCGTACATTATCACACCAAGACCATGTGATTGAATGAAAAATGAGCTACTGCACACTAACAATTAAGTCCTCAATGTCCTGTAAAACCAGCATGGAGAAAACAGGACTGAGAACAACCCTGATAGAAGAACAAGAAGAGACAATTAAATTCACATGTATAAAAGTATCAGAAAATATCTAAATTTGGAGTTTACTCTGTCAAATATAACTAGCATCTTACCAACTACTTTTTTTTTAAAAGTATTTTAGGTGACACTATGTGAAAACTGATTATTTGAATATTTATGCTCACATGCACAACCATTAAAGCAGCATGAGGATCACCCATGGAAATCAAGATAAAAATAAAAGTTTAGCACAACATTTTTTCCTACTTATGCACACTGTAAACCAGTAGGAGACAGGGAACTTCCAATAACTCTTTACAATTGCTCAATAAAGGTTCTCCTATAAAGGTAAATTAAGTGCTGCCAGCAGTGTCATTCCTGTCAGTGGCACCATAAATAACAGCACCAAAGTTAATGAATCTCACCAGTTCAAGGAGGGTTCCCACACTCAGCTGACTGTGCCCTCACTCTTTCAATCTGATTAAACTCCACTGACACAGGAGCTGGTCAGCTCCATGCAGAGTTCTGCTTGTACCCATAGCCCCTTCTGAGGTTATTTGGGACAAAAGGAGGTAGCTCATGTCACAAGGAGTTTCTTGGGTGCCTGCAGTTTCCAAGTCACCCTGGCCCAAGCACTTCTGCAGTTTCTAGCTACAGCTTTTCTAACCACATCTTTGGCAAAATCTGAAAATGTAGGAATATGATCCAAGCCAGCTGTTCTGTCTACTTGTGTTAGCATTAATTGATTTAGGACTTTCTATACAGGAATCAAAATTACCTGAATCAGGCCACAGTTTACAGTTCAGCCTTGCTGTGATTCAACACGAGTTTCAAAGCCCAAAACTCCAACAGAAAATAGGCTTAGAACAGCTCATGACTCTCATTTGAATTAATAGTCCAGTAATGATTCACTTTCTTTCCTGTTTGCTGGATTTGATCTGCAGCCTGAACAGCATTACAGTTGCTTAATTAATAAAGTAAGAAGGAAAACAAAAATACTGTTAAATCTTAACTGGAAAAATGAGCTTGTAATGCTATTGTCAGAAAGCAAGCTTGGTTTATGTCCCTTGGTTCAGTGAATTAGGAAAACTTAGGCTGACTCAATTGTACTTCTGACAGCATTAGCAATAATCCAGCCAGCATCACTCTGCAGAAGAGCATCCACAAAACCCTCCTGACAGCGAGTTTCTCTTGGAGCTCATTGCAAACCTGTCAGGGTATTTAACATTCCTGTTCATGCAAAACCCAGTGCACTTCTACAACTTCAAGGTCCAACTTTTTAAAGAGTTTGATTATTGTTGTTCACAATTCCAGTTTTCCAGGTTCCTTAGGTCAAGTGTGAACTTTGCCTGGCGAACACCAGAGGGAGGTTGGTGCACATCCTCCTCCCCCCTATGTGGGAACTCTTACAAATCCTATTAAGTTATGTCCGTTTCACAAATATCCTGATGCAGCAAGCCAGGTTCATAATCCAGATAAAATTATCATTGGAGAAAAAGTCCCCACTAAACCCAGTAAAATAATCCATGCAATGACACTGGATTTACCCCTCAATATGACAAACGTTCCTCTCTGTAACCAGATTTACAGATTAGCACCACAGAAACTTCAAAGTGTTCCTGCTGCCCATCAGTACATAATACATCCAGCATGATTTTACACACGATCAGTTTGGTTCATGTGAAAAGGTCTGCTACAACATCTGATGGATAAACATAATGCACTACACAAATTTGCTTTTGGAAAGCTGGTATTAAAAATGCTTGCAAAACTTTCAGCAAGAAAAAATTTCAGCAGAAAAAAAAATATTTTGGGGGCAAGGGGCAAAACACAGGAAAACCTCAGAGGTTTTTTTCATGCTTTTAATGCAGTTACTGTCAAAAAAGGCCTTCCTTGTGTATGAGGAGAAATTTTGTTCCCGTATACATATGAGGATATAGATTGTGGCTTCTGTTCTCCTCTGTTTAAAAATGTCTCCCAACCCTCTGCATCAAGCTTTGACCTACACTCACTCCTGCCTCCACTGTGTTGATGTAATTGTGTGGGAAGTCACTTTACAAAGCAGACAACTGAAATACTTGAGCTGAAGGTATGAAAAGAACAGCTCAGTGTACAAGAGAGGAGCTCAGCAGATAAATAATCTTCCCAGAATGTAAGAGAAATGCCAAACAAGATTTACATCCAAATATTCCCTTCCATCATATATCAAGCAGTGATAGATTTTTTTTCCTCCAGGAAATCTCCATTTTTATAGTTCTTTGTTAAAAACTGGAGATAAACTCAGCAAAGGGTTAGGGGGGATGGTGCCCATGGGCAAATTGCTGTCTGAGAAACAGTATAACAATAGGGAAATAAATATTTTTCTAGAAGATTCACAAGACAGGAATATAAATTTTCACCTGTGCCTAACTAGGAAAAAAAAAAATCTAAGTTCTTTTGATAACTTCTTTAGATCCTTCTACCATGAAGACAGAGTGGATGGTGTGGACTTTTGACTCATTTGCCTAGGAACAGTGGCCATTTCTTTTTATGCACTGAGTCATCTAGAATAAAATAGAGCCACACAAATCAAGACTATCATTCCCTGGAATTCTTTGAGAAGAATGTTGTAAGAAATCCGCAAAAAGAAAGGATCAATCTCTTTTGAGCTGGAGGAAAAAAAAAAAGTGACTAGAAACATCAAAAGTTGACAGCTTTGCCAAAAGGGAATCTAAATCTTCTGAACTGATGTCAATTGGTATTTCTGCATTTCTAAAAGAACAAACACTAAAACCTTTGAAGTTACATCCTCATTCCACAACACTGCTTTGATGAGCAGTGTTTAAATGTCAAAAGCTATAGAGAAAAGCTGAGAAACTTCCTGCAGACCATATGATGCAAAGCAACAACAAAAGTGTTTCCTGTTCCTTATGGAGAAAACAATGGAAATGTAACGTGGACAGAAAACTGAGCAACTGATTTTACAATGTTTGACTCAGTAGCAATGCTTCATCCTTTTCTTATTAATTCTACACTTATTGGAGGCCTAAGGAAGAAAAAAGTCCATATCTTCAGAAAGAAAAAAATGTTGGTAGAGTAGAGTCATTTTTTGCTCTCTCATCCATTTCAAACCAGAGAAGCTGTTTCCTCTTACCTTCTTTCCACTGTCAGCTTCCCCACAGCAGGAAATGATTAGTAGCCTGCCAATTATTTTCCTGATGACAACTTAAGAAAATCTTCAGGACTCCCAATAAGACACTGAATGTACCTGAAGAGGTGAAATAATGAAGTAAAAATAAGTCAGTTCTATATTTAGGGCATTTCTGAGACAGAAATCGTAACCCTGAATTATAGCAAACAAGTGTTGGTTAAAAAGGAGGGGGATAAAGAATCCCCAAAACCCTGCTCCCATTGAATCATCAAATAAAACAGATTGGTTCTAAATGTATGCATGCAAAGGCAATAAATGGAATAAAAATGCAAACTTTAAATACAAGAACAAATAAAAGATGGCATCTCTGATCAATAACAGATGAATGATAAATGCCAAAACAGATAAATGCCAAGAACAGCCACAGGGGAGTCAAGGAAAACTGAGACAGTGACAGGCTGGTTGTGAGGTCCTTAACATGGAACAGACTCCAACCAGTGTACCTCACACACTAAAGCAATGGATGAGAACACATAATCCTGCTGTAGATACCATTTTTATAGCAAAATGTCCTATCCTTCCATCTCTTCAGGGACCTACAAGCAGAACTAGGAGTCTGATTAATTAGTTTTTCTTTATTTTTGCCACTTTGCCCTCCTTTAAGTGTCTACAGGCTTACATTATTTAGCAGTAACATGTTCCTGGGCTATTACCTGTATTTAATATCATAGATAGTTCCAATAAAACAGAAATATATTGATTTGCATTGCTATATTTCCTGTTTCAGTTCAAAAAAATACAAGATTCATTCTTGTGAATTGTACTAGATTTGCCAAGCATGGAGAGGGAATTTCTCCAGCTCTTCACACAACTATCACCTGCTAGACTGCAGTGGTTTCACTTATCCCATGTATCCTAATCCTGGCCCAGGGAGAGGATTTCTAAGTTGACACCTATACCCAGTTTAATTTTAATAGTTTAACCTGTGAAGTCATTAACAATGCCAGTCAGAGTAGTGCTAGTCAGAACAGGATTACATGTGCCATAAATAAATTCAGTGCCTACATTCCCTCACTGTGGTGTCAAACACACCCACTCCTTGTGTCTTGCTGTTCTACATTTCCTGGAGCTTCCATGAGCAGCACCATGAACATCTCTTCCCACCTACAATTCAGGAAATTACCTGATGCTTCAGGCACCACTGCAGCTGCCTCCTTTCTCTGCCTGGTATAAAGAGCACAGGGGAGGAGAGCAACACTGAGCTGCATTTCCTCATATGAATATTTTCTTCTGAGGTCAACTAAACCATTTCTCCTAGACTGGTCTGTTGCACTCCTAAAATCATTCCCACCATGAATTGGGACACTATTTGGGATCAGTACTTTCCAGTCTGACTCTTAGCAACAAATTCCTGTACTAGCAGAGATTCAAGGTACTCCTGATCCGTGTTTGGATCCCCACCTGTGAGAGGAAAATTCACATTTTACCCAAAAACATCCAAATGCCACTTCTTATCAACTTCCTTATGAATTGTTGCATGACTCAAGGAGAGGACAGGGGGGAGATATTGTTTCCATTACTGTTCAGGGAGATTCTTGCCATTAATTTTCAGGGTAGGAGATAGGACATAGTCCTTTATATATGTTGTTTACCTTCCTTGAAGAATGTATTTGTGAACATTTTTAAGGCTATATTTAAGCCTCCTTTCTCTTCCAAGCCTTTGTCTGGTTAGTTTAGATGAAGCAGCTACTCTTCAGAAACTGTCAAATAAATACTAATTTTTTTTCAATATATAGACACCACTTATCTAGTTGCTACTATTACATCTGAATTTACACTCAAACCCACTGTAGATATATTCCCAAATGTAAGAAAACAGAGTGCAGCTTTTTCTAGTTTAAAACAACAACAAATCAGTTAACATCTAAAGAAAATGCTAAATACCCTGTTCCTGAAGCATAATCAACATAACAAACCAGTAGTATTCAATGGAACAGCTGACCCACATGATCACATTGGAAAGCACCTCTGTATCTCCAGCTGAGCTCCAAGCCTGCATGACTCTGTCAGGCCCTCAGGCTTCCCTCAGGCAAGGTTCAGACAATAGTCACACATTAAGGGATGCTATTCCAGCATGGAAACAAATACCAACCACAGTCTGTGGGATTATCCTCAAATCACACCATTTTTCCTTATCATAAGTTGCACGCAATTTTGCCTTCAATGTAATACATTTAATCATTTTTTCAAAAGTCTTAATGTGCACATAAATGATCATAGCAAGTATTGTGAATACAACAGAAACAGACCTTGAGAGCTTTTCTTTATGAAAACTGGTACCAGAACTGCTCTGAACAGCTATAATGTGCTGTTCAGTTCATGTCCCTCTCTTTTGCCAGAGGGAAGGTGAGAAAAGCAGGGGGAGATCACATTTACCAAGTTCTGCCTTTCAGTAGGAAAATCATGATGACTGATATTATGAGCTGAACACTGTCACACCATTGAACCAATTAATTCACATTTCAGTGCCTAATGGAAACATATGTTCAGGGTAAGACGAATACCCACAGTTTTAAAAATTAGTCAATTATTTATAGACACAGAGAAAAGGGGTTTAGGTCTACTATTACATATATTAAATATCTGATGAAAAACCTGAGGAGGTAGTTTTCCCACTTGTGCATAAAAGCCTAAATATTCAAAGAGTCTCTTCTCACCTCTAAATGCCTGCTGGACCAGACTGTGTAGTCATTTGCAGTGAATGACCCAAATGCAAGGCCTGAGCATAACTCTGAAGGCTTAAACTGTGCAGAATATAATTATTTCAAGACAAAAGTTTTATTTTGTACTTAAAAATTTAGCAGAAGTTGGAGAGTTAAATGAATGTAAATACTCTGCTTTTTACAATGTAACTGTCTTTGAAAATTAATAGATACAAGAAAGGAAATTAATTTTTTTTAAAGTACCTTGTACTTTTATCTTTAAACTGGAAAACTCCTTTTAGCAGAAGACCAGGCTTGAAAACTCTGCTGCAACAATTACCAATAGTCTCCCAAAAATGAATCAGACTGTAGGGTATGAGGTGTAATTCTGGTTCCTAAATACTCAGATAATACCATCAAATACATTAATGATAATTATTGCCAACATTTTCAATGGAAATGTCAAAGAAAACTGAATATAAATATTAAAAGTATATATTTTCTAATAGGAACAAAGTCTGTATAGGAGTAACACAAAACCAAAGAGGGTGTATGTGGTGACCCTGCATGAAAGGTGATCTCTCCCTTTAGCAGACACTGAAAAGAAATCAGTCTGGGCAGTGCCTAAAAGACCAAGGAAGGGCTGCCAAGGGCCATGTGCAAGCTGCAATAATTTAGGCTTGCTTTTGTGTGCTCAGTAACTCACAGATGGGGCTGGAATACAAACACACTGATTTGGCATTTTGGGACATACATGGAGGAAATGCCACTCACAATTGAAAAACTAAGTTAAAACAGATTGGGACACGTAACCTCTTTCTTTAGGCTTGCATCAGCTGCTTACACCAGCTCTGTGGGAGCAAAGGCCAGCATGGTACAGAGCTTCCAAATTCATCCACAGGGCTTTCCTTCCAGCCCACATAAGTGTTTCCTGTGATATGGATACAGGGAGGAGAGGGAGGGTCCTACACCCATTTAAATTTTATCCCCTCTGCTCTGACTTTGAATCATGTGACATTTAATTATCAAAGACACGAACTTCACGACTCACCTTAGAGGAACGTTAATTTCCAAGCTTTTTTGTGACCAATATATTCTGACATTGTGGGTGTCAAACTAAAGAGCCAAATTTCTGAGTTGTGTCATTGAAATGTAATTACAGAGGGGCAGTTTTGTGCTGTTCTGTGCAATCCTGAAGAGAAGTACAAAATAAAACACCACAGAACCAGGAGCATCCTGTGACAACTTAATGAAACACAGGCAACCAAAACCTACGTATGAGATATTTTAAATTGCTGCTTCCAGTAGAACATTACAGAACATCAATTAGTAAGCAGTTTAGCTCATTGGCATAACCCAAAGTGACTTTTGAGAGTGTATTTACTAGGGTCAAGTCTCTCTTATATACTGAATTTACGTAAGCAAGTGGTGGAAAGGAATGCAATGTTGTCCACTCCATGCCAGCCACCGCTGTAATTTGGCCATAGAAAAGCTACAATTGCAAACAAAAAAATCCAAATAAATAAAAAAAATTTAAAACCCCACAAAACCACACCCCCCAAAAAAACCATAGCTGTAAGCAAAGAAACTAAATAAGGAAAGTTTATCTAAACTAAATTAGATATCAAATACAAAAAAAAAAAGAAGGAAATTTATTGTGGAGTATCAGGTCTCCCAAGCACAGGGGAATTGTTTGAAATAGACTCATGAATACATTCTCTTAATACCTGAGAATTTTATCCAAGTGCATCTCTACACTGTTAAGTTTCACAAATTCATCACCTCTTCAGAAATGCTCTAGAATCACGCAAGTAAAAACTAACTCAACATATCATCTTTAGCACTTTCTCTCCTTAAAAAATACACTTAGAACCATGAGGTTAAATAAACATCTTTAAAAAAACCCAACCAAACTAACAGGTTCATGAAGACAACCCCTTACTGTTAAGCTCCCACAGACCTAAGCTAAGAGTGACATCCAGTGGAAATAGAGTCTACATCCTCTTGATGCCTGTAGCTCAGATTAAACCATATCACTTCTGTGTTATGAATATTCAGAAAGATATGTCTGTCTTGTATTATATATGTCACTGGGAAGGCAAAGGTGTGCAAGAATGAAAAGTAGTATTGGATTTCCATAGAGATGACAGTTGTGCCACATCTTGGTTCATTTGGTCAAAGACACAAAATTCTTAATCAGTGGTTCACCAAAACAAATTATCTGCCTCAGAGTTCACTGTTAAACCAGGGAGATTTTGAAAAAAATAATAATAATTTTAAAAAACCAAACAAAAAACCACAAAAAACCCCACATACTTCTGATGCTACATTTGCACAGGTATTTATTGTCATTGATAATGAAACTATCTTGGTAATACTCTATCCAACTTCCTAACAGCAATTAATATTATGAGGTAAGAGATACTGATGGAAGCTGCTATGTTTTGGTCAAATGGAGCTGAACTGGGAACAAGCTGAGTAAAGGCTGACAAACTGATTTTTTTTTTTTTTTAAGCAAGATGGAGAAAAATCCCTTGTAGGCGAACAAGCCTGTTTCCCCAAGTCATCTCTTTGTATATACACCCTTCTGGACTGAAGGGAAAAAACCCAAGGAGTCCCATTTCAGAGTCACGGATACTTTCCTCTGTGGGAGATGTGAGTATTTAAGCAAAGGAGGATGTGCCCCATGTTACCAGCAACTTTTCCCCACTTTCTTTCACACACAGGAAGGGAGATCAGCCATCCATGATGCTGTTGTCCCTCACCTTCTCAGGTGCTCCCAACAGTTCCAACACACTGGCCCTCACTCCATTACTCTCTGAACAGACTGGGAGGAAAGCTTCCCAGTACTCTGGCTCCATTTGCACTATCTGTTTCCCACGTTGCTTCATGTTAGATTCAACACATATGGAGAAGAAAGGATTGGGGTAGAACAGGGCTTTTGCTTCCCATCACATGCCTGCAGCTAATGGCTCTTACCATACCAGGTCTCACTTCTGCAAACTCATACTTAAATCAAAGTCTCACAGAAATCTGGTAGGTGCTGGAGAGTCTCCCTGGCCCTGTCAATAAAGGACTCAGTTGATAACAGGCACTGATAGAAAACAAAACAGGCAAAGTATCACATGGTGATTGTATGAATTTCTGTGCTCCTGAAAGAATGTTCACTTCTGATCCCCGTTGCAAAGTTAATCCATGCTAACTATAACTAGACATGGTTTTGTACCTAGGCAACTTGAAATCCACAATCAAGAGCTCTTATTCAGCTGCTCACTACCTCTGTCCTGCATACAATATTGCCTCTGCAAGAAAAAATGGTAGTATTCTACTTCAAGGTTTCATAA
The DNA here is from genome assembly GCA_013399945.1 of Ploceus nigricollis. Taxonomy (NCBI): domain Eukaryota; kingdom Metazoa; phylum Chordata; class Aves; order Passeriformes; family Ploceidae; genus Ploceus; species Ploceus nigricollis. Next base: position 1,036,861 of record VXBC01004826.1, on the reverse strand, counting down.
TAACCATCTGCAGGGTATGGTAGAAATATTCTTCCATTGGGGTATTCATCTTTACAATATTCCAAAGCACATCTTCAAGTACTTTTCCCAATATATTCCCTTGCTTCCAAATCAAATAAGCATTAATAAAGAAAATATAACATTCATATTTCTAGCATTCTGCAGTAGATTGCATATATAAAAAAATACTAAATTAGTGTTGAGTATTTTTCAAAATTCTTAGACAATTAAAGCAAGAACACCATAGTTTAAGGAAGGCACCTTTCCAGTGCTTAGCTTTCTGTTCACAGAGTTAGTTAGGCTTAGTGTACTGGCAATCTCTTTATTCAATTAAATTCTCTCTTTATAACAGTAATTATGTATAGTACCAGGTACTGTACATAAGTGTCTGTGTGAGTGATGTTCATTATCAGAGTAAATCACCCTACACAATACTCTTTCCATCAGTAAATAGTAAAATTATTTTCATTCAAAATGTCCTTAAGAGTAGTAGGAGTAAAGCAAATGTAACCAGATGATCACTGGCACTATCCAAAAGCAGAATTTCACTCCACAGAATTAGGTTTTATAGCCAAAAAGGAATAGCCCTCTCAAAGACACAACAGACGAGGTGCTCATCTGCAGACACAGAATCTCCTGTCTAATCAGGATGTGTACTTCGTGCAATATTAGGAATTACTAAATGGGCAGCCAGCTGTGGGAGTACATGTCATAACCAAGCAATGCTGCAAAACACAGGAAACAGAGTAAAAACAGAGCTCTGAAATCTTTATTTGCCTATAACAAATAGAAAGCATGTAGATCTTCTAATTAATGCATTGTAGATGGAGCTGGTTAAACCACAAATATGACTGAAAGTGTGAAATATTAGAAAGATCTTTCAGAGATAGAAACAGTGGCTAAAATACTTAAGAATGATAAATAAGTCTCAGAACATTTTGATGGGAAAGATGGAAGACAACTTGGATAAAAATAGAAAGGCATGCCCTGATGCACTGGGTACACTATTAATTACAAGCTGAATTTTTCTCAGTAGAGGAGAGAAAAGCAATTCTTGATTATTGAATCCTTTGAAGCCAAATTGTCACCTTTTTTCCCATCCATTTACACCTCAGTCCTGCAGCTAGAGCTGCATGAAGAGGCATTTACTATCTTTGTACTACTCTTTCATTTTGGTGGGAGACTTCAGGGGAAAATATACCAGCCTTAATATCTAGTACAGTTCAAGAAATAGTCTAAGGATAGAAGTATAATCTGCTTTTTGATAGAATTCGTCAAAAACTTGCTGTTGTCTCACTATAATTGAAAGCAGCCTGGAAAGTGAAATAACAGGCCTACTTCTAAAGCCAGAAATAGTTACAGGAAAGCAAAAAGGGATCATGGACCTAGTATTGAACACTGAGCACAGGTTAAGGTGCATTCCTGGTCAGTTTTGTGTGGCTACCTAAGCAGCTACAACATGGCAAATACAGCATAAGAATCATAATAGCATATTGAGAAAACAAAAGGCAGTTCTTTCATTGCTTTAAAGCAACAAATCCATTTAAATCAATACAAAGCTGTGAAGGCTGCACCAGTTGAAATGCAAATTTGACATATTTAAACTGGCTGTTTACGTGTCACCATAACTACACCGGAAAAAATCCCACAAACAGGGTGCTGATGTCACCCGAACAGCTATGAGTCACAGCAGATTAAACAATGACCCAAACAACGAGCCCAGGACTGACTGAATCAACAGCCATCCTAAGAAGTCAGCTGTGAATCAAACTGAGGAACAGAGCAACAAGAAATGAGGAATTACTTGCATCACAGGCAGAATAGAGCAAGAACTAGAGTCTCCTGACTAAGCAGAACAAGCAGGAATCAAAAAGGCTAAGGGATGTTTTTGGTCCTCAAATATCTCTGAGCAGAATTAAAAGGCTCCCTCAGGTCCAAAGGCTGCAACGGGCAAAGGAGGAAAGATCACTGTTGGCTGCACCAAACCTCATCAGCCTGGGCTGAGCTTTTCTATACCCAGTTTGTCAGTGAAAGCTGACAAAGAGTTGAAAGAGTAACTGTATGGCACAAAGGGCAGCAAGTTAGAAGTAAAGAAAGGGGGTTGTAACCAGATTTAAAGAATTTGATTTTAAAAGATGACGGGAATTTAATTTCACTTAGCAAAGTGCTTCACCTAGGGACAAACCAAAAGAAGATTAATTAAATGAGACAACTGTACTGCAAAGTTGGTGGAAAGAACAAATGAGGCTCCCTGAAGCCATTTCCATGAAGTTACGAGCACACACCGACAATATAAAAAGGAAAAATGGGTACAAGGATTTATTGCCCACAGAGAAAAACAGTCACAAAATACTGTTTTGTAACTGTCAAGACAGGTTTATATTATTGCTAAAAGAATTTCTGGGAAGTACAATCTGTGTATTCTTATTCATACTTCTGAAGCTTTGAGGGTCAAGCAATCACTGAGGTCAGAGCTCCAGGTTTTCACAGAACCTCATGTAGATCTAAATCTGAACAGGGATCCTATAACTACTCACTACAAAATCAAGAAGAAGGAGAACTTTTAAAGTATCCATCCTTTCTCCCAATTATTTCCTCCGTGTCAAGGAATGTGGCCTGAAACACTGTGAATAGCACTATGCAGAAATTCATTGTGTTTTACTTGTCAAAACAGCTTCAGAGGGAATGCAAGTCAGACTTGCTTTTTCATAGCAAGAATTCCACTGGAACTATAATTAAATATAGAAGAAGCAAGATAACTCTGCCACTGGCATCAGGCAAAACTCAAAAACCATCACAAAAATAACAACAAAATATAAAAGAGGACACGAGTCTTCTAACAATGGAACAGTCTTTAAATGAACTGGGAAATATGTTCAATTTTCTGTAAATTATAGCCCTGATAGAACACTGCACATTAACTAACAACATTGAGTGGCTGCTATAAGAGGCATAAATTGTCCAGAAGTGCCCTGTCCTACAGCACTGCCAATCAAAGTGAGTGTCTCTGAGGCTCTCTGGAAAATACCATTACAGGAACAGTCACTGCAGATTGCTTGTGCTGAAACAACAGCAAAGCCATTCAAATAGCAATAACAGCCTTGATCTGCTGCATTAGCCTTACTATTAACAGTGCAGGTTAGTGAATTCTATGAAGACCATAAGGGTGTCACAAAGTTTTGGGACATTGGGGTGGTTTTCTTTTTGGTTTGTGGTGATTTTTTAAAAAATTTTTTGGTGATGGTGGTGATTGGCTTTTGTTTATTCAGCTTTTTTTGTTGAATTTTCTTTGTTTGGTTTTTGGTGTTGCTTTATTTTTTTAATTTTGCTGGGGTTTTTTATATATGTACTGCAGCATCATCTAAAAGCATCATTAGAACTTAGAGATCCATTAGACTAGCAATGCAAAACATTCCAATAGAAATAGTTCTCTGCAGAGTTGATTTAAAAGGGGCTAGGAAGCAGCTCCTGTGAAAAATGTCCTAAAAGCAGTTAAAAAAAATAGTCATAATTCGTCTTTAAAATATTTCAGATCTTCCTTTAAAAGTTGCAGATTTCACTTTTGGCCAAGAGTTCTTCAGCAAAACGTTCTAATTATGCAGGAAATATTTGTTTTTAAAAAAAGAAGTTCTATACTTATTCATTACTCAAAAATACCTAATCTCATTAAACACAAGATAAAATTAGAGAATGGAACAAACACTATGAGGCAGACAAAAATTGCTAACATAACTACTGAAGTTTGGTACTTAATCTTTTGAGGGATCTGTATTTTAATATTTGCCTTGTTGCAGCCTAGGTTTCCCTCAAACTGCTGGGCTCTCAAAGACCAGCTAATTCTAATCTAAAACCCAGTTCCTCTTAGAGCAAGCTAACTAACCACATATAATAATAATTTGTACAGCAGGATAAAACACATGAGCAGAACAGAGGCTGAACATCAAATCATGATCCAAAACTTTATTTGAACATGAAGATTATAGAGAAAGCAAAAGTCTAAATGCTAATGACTCTTCTCTTACAAGGTTTTGAGAAATCTACATGGTAAGGAATTGAAATACTCTGTATGGTATTTTACAACTGAAATGTCCTAAATTTTTAGAAGGTTCGTGCTGCAATCAAAAGTTTTATGATTCAAAAAATCCAAGGCCAAAAGCTCCAAAGACTTAGCAGTCTGCACAATTTTATCTTCTGACTGTATTAACATAGTGCTCTGCATAATAGAACAAAGCCACAAAATACTGAAGAATATTGATACATTTAATTCTTATATTCAGTCTACTAACTCAGCCATTATCCACAGTGAGAATATACATTATGTTGTATGAGAAAATGGCAAAAATGTATTCCATTAATCAGCAAGTGGGAATAATTCTCTTATCTCAGGGAGAATTTATTCCAAATTGTGCCAGAGGTCAGCTGCACAAAAACTGCTGCACAAATAAAAGTGCCAGCTCGCCATTGATCTCTATTCCTTACAAAACTTCCATCAGGGCTTTGAGTGCACCAACAGCCCTTAAATGCCCAAGCAGTCTGACCTGGGAGCTGCAGCCCCAGGGCCACTGCCCAAGGGCCCTGGGACTGCACTGGGGACAACAAGGGCACTGTCCTGCCTGGGCCCTGGTCCCTCTTGGCTCCTGGACCATCCTCCCTCATGGGACAGGCCACCCCTCTCTGCAGCCGTGTTCTCCAGAACATAACTTATCTCCTCAGGACGGGTAAAGGCAGGGAAGTCCTACCCATCAGTTTGATCCCAGTGGCCAAGATGGCATTTAAAAGCCATTGACAGGATTCCATCTTTCACAGCTACAGCAATTTCCTTTCTTTACAGTAAAAAATTTGCCCACCTGTTCACTCCAATTAACTCACCAGTTCGTCTCAACCCCCCACTTTAAAACACTGAAGACAACAAGCTGGAAATAATAGGAAAAAAAGCAGAGGGTGCAGTCAGTGCCAAGGCCTGCCAGGGGCCAGCCAGCCACTGCTCAAGGACAGAACTGCTGCACCCTCCAGCACTGAGGAGGCATCATCTAAAGAACCTTTGATCACACCCACCATGGCAGCACCACAGCACCAATTAAATAAGATTAAAACATCTGGGAAAGAAGTTGATGCTTCAATGATTCCATGACAAACGATAAGAATAGACCCCCAAATTATTAGCTGAATTTGGCCCAAGTGTCAGGTAGAATGTTCTTTATTTCACAAGGGCTTTCAGCATTTTCTTCAGACTGAAACTCTCAGAAATGTTAATATATCACTGTGGTATTCTGTGAACATGCCAGTGAAGATGTTGCATTTTACAGACCCATTCACATGTAACTCTAGAGGACAAAGCTAAGTAGGCAGAATTGAAGTGTTTTAATAAACAAAATTAGGAGGCAAATGAGAAAAAATTCAGTAAAGGATTAAACTCATCCATAAAAAAGGAAGGTGAGATTAAAGCACTAGCAGTACATTGCATTCTTATTTCTATCTCCTTTCTTACCTCATTCAATACCTAAAACACTTCGTAACGTTTGCTTAACAGCATCTTATTGTTATGTAAATTACCACCAAATTGTGTTCCTGAATTAAAGCATTGGGTTTGGGGTTTTTATCCCCAAGCATATTCAGTATGCTGAAAAGTGATACACAGAATGAGTCTCCAGTGGCCCCAAAATGTCTGTTCCTCTGGCACTGTACTCTCCTAGTCATTTGACTACCGTGAAGGATTCAGAAGGTTTATACAATTAAATTATTAAATTCAGAAGGTTTATACAATTAAAATATGAATTGGTTTTCTGCTAGTTATTTTACTTTAAAAAACCCAAAAATCAAGCTAATAAAAGCAGGAAGCAGCTACAGTTTGGGATGCTTTTACAGTGCAACCACTGCAGAACACATACTTCTCTCCAGGATAGTGATGATGGAATGTTAAGGGTTAGAAGGGGCCTTCTGGATCATTTAGTACCAATCCCTCTGCCATGGGCAGGGACACCTGCCTGATGACAATGAGAAACAGGGAGCTTAAGACATTATCTTTCATTCCAGCACAGAATGCTGGAACCTGGTAATTAGTGTTTGAAAAAGGACTTTATCTTTCAATTAATTTTTTCCCTCCCATTTCATCACTGAGGAAATAATTTGGTGTTCTCTGATGTAGCCTCAATGGAAATGAAAAAGTGACAGAAACATAACTTTTCTGCAGAGTTAAAGAGGGAGGGCAAGGAACAGGCTATCAGAAAGGAAGCCTACTTTTGGAAATCCATGTCTGCTTTTCTGGAGAGTTCTTTCACCAGACAGCAAGTAATTTCATTTATTTTTGTTGCTTTGTCTGCAAGTTTCTTCCATTTCCAATTTCCCCTTTCAGAAGCAATTAAAAAAAGTCCAATATTCAACAGACAGCAAACTAATTGCTTGATAACAACCTTTTAAACGCCCAGATTAATGGCTTTAAGTGGAACTTTAATGAGTAATTCTGAGTATAACTAATTATTTGCTATTTATACACATAGACATGAACAGAGTGTTTTTGATTAAATGAAACTTTATCATAGCTGTTGTTCCAAGCTGCATCTTTGGACAGAGCTGTACCATAGGAGAAGCATACATATGAATATATTCACATAAACTTGTGCTCTGGCTTGATAAGCCTGTCTAGTGGCATGGTTTGAAACAGGGGATCCATATTCAAGTTCATGCCCTGCATGCCTCCAGGTAATGCAGGATAAACTGCTCTGAATCAAGAAGAGCAGAGATTTAAATCTAGACCGCTCACATTTTGTGCTAGTGCTCTGTGCATGATACACATATTGGTGATAGCCACACACATAATTCCCTAAATCAAAAGCTGAAATTCTGACTTGGACAACCCAATTTCAGGAGAACAGCCAAAACACTTCATATTATTCTGGCATAAAAGAGGGAAACAACTTGCAACATCAGGAAATCCTTTAAAATAGGTGTAAAAAGAATAGATTTGCACTACAATTTGAATTAGATTTGCATTACACTTGCATAGTGCTTTACTGTGAAAACCAAAAACTTTCTTCTGCAGGAGGGAGGTAAGGAAGCTAAACTCATTTATTTAGCCTCTTAGTCAATTGACAAGGTGAAGACAGGTTTGTTTTGCTTTTCATGTAGTTTTTGTTTTTTAAAATACAAACAATGTTTCTTTTACAGCTCTTAATTTCAATATATGCAACTCCTAGGGTACGAAGATTGAGGGAAGAGAATACTACCTATAAAATTTACAAAGGACAGAGAGGAGAAGGGAGCATTCTGAGTTGTCTTACAAGCCTGGGATTGAGTGGATCAACAATTAATGTCTTGAAATATTGGCTTCCTTCACAGGCCCACAAAACCAATGCTGATATGTGCTATGACATGGCATAAACTTGGACATAACTACTTGTACACTTGAGTTTGTGCTTGAGCATTTATACATCTTCCAAACTGCACTGTCAAATGAACTTCATCCATCTCCATTTCAACTGCTCTAAAACTACATTTCAAAATGTTTTAAATAGGTTGCACAAAACTGCCTTTAACTGTGAGCATGTCACACAGCTGTAACAGAACTTCAGGATATAATGCAAAACCAAAATACAGATAATCATTGGGTTCTTCTCACTTGGTCTTAATTTTGATTAATTCACTCTTATTTTGCTTTTCTCATTAAAAAAGCGTATCTCATGTTATATGATATCTGCCACCTGAGATGTTCATTTACAAACACAAAAAGATCTCAAATTTACTTAGAATATCTATAAGAAAGTGGCTTTTCCCCACTTGTTTCCCACATGATAAAATGAAGGTATTTACATGCCAAAAAAAAGACATATTAAGGGAAATTAGTAAAAAAGCTAAGTTACTTCTTTATCCAAAAGATGGACATAGCAAGCTAAAAACATATTTTTTAGAAGTGAAATCTTACAGGTTTTAGATTTAGAAATGCTACAGGTTTTCAGGAAGTAGATAGCAACTTCAGGAATCCAGGGCCAGCAAAACACAGAGTATCTCCAATTAAAAGAGCATTCAGCTTTATCTTTCTGCCAGACATCAACTTCCTTGTATTTTCTTACAACAAAGAAGCCGGAAATGGCATTCAGCCACGGTCTTTTGTATCCTCACCTCTTCAAAGCTCTCTGTTGTAATTATTTACAAAAAATATTTTGGGGGTGGGGGGTGGAGATTTAACCATATTGAGATAAAATGTCTTGAGACATAGCTACCATGATGTCTCACTGGTATCTCACACTTTGCTAAGCCCTTTGGCTAAATTCCCTAATAAATCAGTGTACTGGGTCTGACCAAGGTAAAACAGCTTTTATGTGCTAATCTTTTCTTCATTTTAAAGCCTCTTGCCACAACAGAAAAACATCATTAAACCAAAAGGAAATAATTCCCCCAAGACTGGGAAAGTGAGGACACCAAAATAGAGTTTCCATGAGTTATTACACTGGCACAGCAGAACCCAAATATTGTAAGGTCATGGAGCAGGCACTCCTGGAAACTATGCTGAGGCACATGGGAAATAAGGAGGTGACTGCTGACAGTCAACATGGCCACAGCAAGGGAGAGAAAGCTGAAAAAAAAATCTCATACCTTTAGGTAGCTAACAGGAAAACAAAGCAATTTTAAGAGTCAGCTTAAAAGTCAGCAGAACTCCTCCAAATAGCAGTATGTGCTATTACACTGCTGTGTCATACTTCTCAGATGTCAAAGATAACTTTACCCTCAAAAGTTCACTGCACAAATATGTGTACAGATTTTTTTTTTTCCTTAAAATAATTAGAAAGCTGAAAAGCAATATTGCCTTTGCCTGACTGACAAGTTAATGATCTGCACTTCTCACACATCAAGACAGGCTAAAGAAAATTGAAACTAGCAGAGGACTTGAAATACCTATCACTATCATTAAGGGGTTTGTTTCCAAATAAGTATAGAAATTCAAGCTTTGAGGAGTTTGGCACAGAGTGATGCATTTGTCATTTAAGCACACCATAATCCTCTTGTGAGTGATGTTGTGTGACACACAGCAACATGGCAGGTCTAAATGATAAACCACCAGCTCTTCACTGAACTAGCTCACAGTTATTGGCACCTTGGTAAGCTGCAATCATTTCATATTTTTGGGAGAGAAGGAAGCAGAAAGTTGGTGTGGCAGAAATAGAAAAAATGTCCATGTGCATTATGTGCTTCCAAGAAGAAAAGGAAATGTCAGCTGACCACTGGGAGTACAACCAAACTGTGCTATTTCACCCTCATGCCCCATGGGGCCCAATGGGATTCATCCCAGGGTACTGCAAGAGCTGGCTGATGTTACTGCAGCACCTCTCTCCTTATTTTTGAAAACTATTCATAGTCCAGAGAGCTTCCAGCTGACTGAAAAGTGGCAAAAGTTGAAGAAGGGTGAGAAGGAAGACCCTGGTAATTACAGGCTTGTCAGTCTCACTTCAGTACCTGATAAAATTAGGGCGAAGGTTATTCTGCCAGTCTTGGGATCTTACTCATCAGATTCCAGTATCTCATAGTTGGGATGCATCCCATGTTTGATCAGCAAGTTTGGAGAACATGCTCAATAAAAAGATATGAGGCAATCTGCTCCTGATTTTTCCTAATTATCAAAGTTTTCTTCCTAATTATTAAAGTTCACAGCTGTGTACAGTCACTCAGAAATTATCATACTCTAATGCCATTAACCTCAAATCCTACCTACTGTAGACAATTTCAGTTTATAAAATACAACCTTTGAATAGGTTTGTCCCCCCATTACATTAAACAAAAAAAGAAAAATGTTTTCTACAATCATAATACAAGGAAAGCATATTTTAAACCAAACTTCCCATGGAATAGAGCTGGTGAGGCAAAGGAGGACACAGCTAGCCTAAAACCTAGGATAACCTAGGTCCTCACTTACATATAACCTGTATTTTCATTATCGCTGATATATCCTGATATCTCCAGGCTTCAGCTGGGCTGATTATAATGTTGAAACATTCAGAGTGTATTTTTTTATTTGGAACTAGAAAGGCAAAACACAGTTTAAGAAAAAGAAGTTACTATTGTTCATAGAAGAGCCTAGCAGTCACCTATGAAATACAAAGCTCAACCTTGATTTCGCCTCAGAATGAGGGAGCTCAAATCCACATCTTCCATTTTCCCAAAGAATGTATTAAGAAGCAAGCTGGAAACTATTCTACAATATTCAGCAGATGCTGCATTATTGCAAGGAGAATAATTGAAGGTTTCTTGGGCCCAGTAGAAGGATCACATTCGACAGAGCAACACAGCATCTCATTAATGATTCTTACATTTGTTATTGGTGATAGAAATTTTACTAGAAACCAAAACAAAAACTCGAGGTATTCTTCATCTCAGACAGATGCTCTATTGAGTGGAATATAGAAATAGCACTCATTTTCTTGATGGCATAAATACAATTATGCATAATATAATATGTCTTGAAACCTGTTTTCCACATATTTATTCAAAAGAATAACAAATCCATTAGTTTCTAGTGCTCAATTTGTCAAAATTGAGAACGTTTTAATCATATTGGGGAACTTTCAACTACAAAAACAAGCCAAAAATGGACTCCACATGCCAACAGAAAACACTTGCAAGCATTTTCAGAACTGCAACTTAGACATGTGACTTTGACAAAAATTATGCCTTTAAATCTTTTGGGAGCATCAATAAAATTCAGACTTTTACTCTAAAATACTGAAAATATAAAAGCAGAAGACAGCCATGAAAAGACAAAAAGCATAAAATTCCAAATGTTTCAATATGCTACATTCTTCCACCATAATCTTCTGACAGTGGGTTGGTGCTTTTAAGGGATTAAAGGTCAAATAAGGCCTGCAATGTTTAGCAGAAGCAAAGACAGCATGGCAGGAAACGTTACATTTCTGCCTCCTGTAGTCTTACTTTCAATACACCATGTTACAAGGAAACAGGCATGGCATTTTTTCATGTTTTTACCCATTAAACACAATCCTCCACTGTAAACTTACCAGATAGAAAGGTGGTACCAAACTGAGATCCTCATGTAGATGCTGACATGTCTCATTTCTCACTCCCTGATACAGCTCCAGGTATGAAATCATTCCACAGAATTTGTTATCACCTCCTGGGTAATGGTATTCTTTCTCTGCCTTAATGGTGGTAAGTATTTTAAGGCTAACTTTTGGGAACGTATAAATTAACCTCACACCTGACAACAGCACTACATGAAGTGGAGACTGATCTGTTTTCTCTACCCCACACAGTTGGCAGCTCCAACTAATTAAAATCTTGTTTGTGAAACACCTAGCAGAGAACTTTACACCTTGCAAAAATAGCAGCACTTGACACGAGACCATGAACAGACCTCCTAGAGAGGCAATGTGACAGGAAGTTAATTTAAAAACTCCCTCAATTATGTGTTATTACCTCAGATAATTAGATAATTGCCTGAGTAGTAAACGTGTCCAAGAGAGTAATCAAACAATTGGAGTAACAAGGAGACAAATACTGTCACTGTTAAATGGAAAGTTAATTGAAAATCAGCTGCTCTATCAGCAAAACCTGTTTTAAAATGGTGTGTTGATACTATTAAGTGAAAGACAAATATTTGGCATTAAACATGCCCAAACTGTTCATACTGCACAATAACATTCTTAATAAATAACTGAATAAACCTGAGTCAAGCTCCGTCTGGTGCCTCTGAGAATCTAGAGCCTCATTACCAATATCATTATCTAAAACTAATTAGTAGTTGGTGATTGTAGCCTGCTGGGAAGCTGATTAACATTCCTCAGAAACAAACAGGGCTGGCTTGGGGAGAAGAGGGATATTTCCCTTTTGCCTTAGACTCAAAGAACAGAAAGGGAATTAAATATTTAATACCTGTGAACATTGCAGCTCAGTTTCTTTCATTAATCTGTATAATGGGCTGGTATTTGATGTGCTTGAGGCATTTTCATTGCTTGACATATGTTGGGTTCAGAATTTCTCGCCTGGTTGGATGACAGAAATAGAAGTATTAAAGTGCAATTAAATATTTTATTACCATTGTTTAATTAAATAAATACTGGATTAACTTGTCAAAGCAGATTTCACTGGCATGCTAGAACAGCATTTTCTTTTTTCTTTATGAATGTAATCTATGCCTAAATACTGTGATGATTAGTATAATTACTTTAAATAGTACTGGATGCATTCAGGGTGGAGGGATGGATCACTTACTGAGTGTTCCACAGAAAACAGTTCTTTTAATTTCCATAATAATTTGCTGTGTGACCCTTTTCCTTCTTTTTTAACTGAAGAATGAGTCCATTTAAAAATCCTACACTGAAGTTTAGGTTAAACTTCAATTCCATACCAGAAGAAAGCTCTTCAGTGTGTCATAAGTCCAAGTTTCTAATTCAGTGGACATATTAAGAGCCAGATCTGCAAGTAAACTTTCAACAGTTGAGATATCTGTATCGGAAAATTTTCTTTCTGCTACTATCCAGCCACCTTGTAAACCTGTGTTGTTATAAATAATCCATGCCCAATGTAAACCCCTGACACAGTAAAAGCTCAGATGAGCAAGGGGTGAAGCTTCACTTGTATCGCTGCTGGTTTCCATAGGGTGAGATAGACATTCCTGTACACATATATGAATATGCACAGACTCAGTTAAAGTGTGGAGAGAAGACAGACCTGTTGACTCTGCTGAAAACAAAGCAGGGTTATTTTTCTATCCTTGTTTTGGTTAATATTCTGAAGCACTACACTGAGAGCTGAGACAATACAGTGTACTACTGACCTCCAGCGAACCAGGTGCTCAGCACCATGACCAAAATCCTCAAGGCTGCTGCTTTAGTGTCAATATTTTCCTTTGTCTGGGTGGGAGATTATCCCCTCTAACTTAATGAACTGGCAGAAAACTAACATTCGTGCAAACCTAAGTACACAAAAATATACTACACTAGCATTATAAAGAACACTATTTTTTGACAGAAAAAGTTATTTAAAGCATCAAGTAATATGACAAAAAGGAAAAGCAAGATGCTGTACATAAAAGTCTTTATTTCTGTTGTACCCTAAATACAAGTACTAGACATTTTGTTTAAAGCAATTTATTCATAAGATTAATCACAACACTCTCATAATGTGTGCAACATTCAAAATGTGCCTTGGTGCAAAAAATACACCACTAGGACAAAATGCTTCTACAAAGTAGTGAGCAGTACCAGTAAGACTAAGCTGAACAAATTGGAAGTGCTGAAGTTTCTTAAGCTGTGTATTTTAATGCAGGTGACCATGAGGCTATATTAATAACACTCAGCCTCAGGAGAAATGTTCCCTGTCCATATATGGCAACTGAAACAAATTACAGATGAGGTATTTCTGATTAGAGTAATAGTTTATTGCAAGATTGGTACCTTTTATATAAATACATGTCTGAATGCTGAAGAATTGCACAGTGTGAGTACCTGCATTCCATAATTCTAACCTGGTTTAGGAGGACATCATGTGGCAGAATAATATATGAACAGACACTGCAACCTTCCCACACAAAAACCCCTCCTTCTACAGCTGCTGCCTCTTGCAGCCAAAAATATTCAATACTGTTGAGAGACTCAGTGAATGTAGGAGCAGGGTCCAAAACTGGATATTAGGATACAAGAGATGATTATTAAGATGATCTGCAATTATCATACAAAGTGGGGGTGAATGACTGGACTCAGAGGAGGTTTCCTCAGTAACCAAGCCTAAGCAGCCATTCTCAAATTTTGGAAGCACACAGCCCCACTTACAGTATTAAATTTCCCCGCTCTATGCTCTTGGATCAAACTGCCTTTGCCAGAGCCCTACCAAAAGCAGGAATTTGTGCAAATGTGACCTGAAAGCATCAATAAAGAGCTCCAAGGAATATATGAAAGAGCCCCATCCTACTTCATCAATAAAAACTCTCATGAACAACACCATGATTACTAGCACATAAATCAAAAAATAGAGTTCTAGAGAGGTATTTCTGGATCTTTTTGTTGCATTTATCTTAAAATCCATTTATTCCCCTTGCCAGAGGCTGATAGTAAATTCTGATATTCTTAGAATATCAGATGAAGGTGGAATCTACCTACACATTAATTTTAAAATTTAAAAATAAAGTAATCTGCTTCAGTTATAATACCATTATATAAATTATAGAATCAATTCATTGATTCATTGAAATTCACCACTGAAGACAACAGAAGTTGTGAATGAGGAGGAAAAAAATCTGGAAAAGAAAATTTAAAGGAGATTTTTGTCATTCCTGTTCCTGCCAGAAGACATAGGCTTGGGTCATGCTATTTCCTTTCATAAAAGCCCTGAGATGAGCTCAGGTGGTCAGAGCATGGTGTTAATAACACCAAGATTGTGGGTTTGATCCTTGTATGGTCACCCACCTAAGAGTTGCACTCAATCATCTTTCTTGGCTCCCTTCCAACTCAGAATATTCTGTGATCATAGAAGCATTCTTAAAGTATGTTTTTTTCACTGATTTAGAAAAACTATCATAGAGACAGTAACACTACTTTTCAACGCATTCTAAACTGAAATCTTCCCTATGGATGACAAGAATTCTGTAATGCTGACTTTAAACACACAACTACTTGTGTGTTTAATATTTCTATTTACAGAGCTTTTGTACTCAGTCTCAGTCTGTTCATACTCAGATAACCCAGGCATTTCTTCCCTTACTACAGTGTCATTCAGCAACCCTGGATCTTCCACCCTATTCCTACATTCTTCATGTAATATAAACTGACAAAATAAGTTTGTGCATTCCCATAACTCAGTGAGCAATCCTAGACTTATTTGAAACAAACATCCCCAGAAGAGTTCTGACAACACAAGAAACTGCATGACCAAATCTGCAAGCTGGGTGACACTTCCAAGCACAGATCAACTAGCCATGAAGGCTGAGCAAAATAATTGTGTTTCTAATCAGTGGGGTCCCAGAGCAGCATTCTGGCAGGAGCAACGGGAAAGAACACCTACACACCATATTTTCATGTGTATATCTTGGGGAAAAAAAGAGCTTAATTAGCAGCAGTAAGGAGAGCTGAGGCCTTTCAAGTTCATTAACAGCATTTTTAAAAAAATGTAGGATATCTCAGAGCAGGTGAAGTGCATGACAAAGCAGTTTCAAGACTAAGGTTGGATGTTTTTAAAGGGAGTTTATAAGATGTGATGAATGCTGCAGCAGAGAGGTGGATTATGTGATCCAGTGAGTCACTTCCAGTCTCACATTCCTGTTCTGCAGGCAGAGATTGGGAAAGTATAGGGAAAATAACAGTAGCAACTTACAGCAAGACCACGGCTGTTCACTGCCTTGGTCAGAATCAAACTTAAGTACAAAATAAAACCCCCCTGCTTTTCAGGTTATTCTGACAGAGAAAAAGGGAAAACTGCACAGTTAAAATCACACCATATAAAATGGGAAATAGGATCACCAAGTCTGCTGGTGACTACATTAAATATAACTCATTACTGAATAAAAAAATGAAATTGTCTTTATCTGCTCTCATCAAACCTGCTGTGAAGTCAACAGTATAAAGTGATTCTTCGGTCATTCTTCCTTCCTTTCTGCTTTAACTGCTTTTGCTTTTCCCTAGGCAAATACATCAATAGGTAGAATACTTTTAAGAAAGGAAAAAAACAGTATCAATGAAAGCACATTGGTGTTGCAGAGGAGACTTCTATTTAAAAAACAGATCCCTCCGCATCTATTGAAGTGAAGCAACAGAGGGATTACAGAGACTGTGCCACCAGAGCATTATTTTATCTCAGTGAAAGGGGAAAGGGAAAAAGAAGAGTATTTACAAGTGAACATACTGTTCTTAGAACCCTGAAGGAACACTTCCCAAGGTCTATCTAACAAATACTCCCCGTGAGGGACAGAAATCTCTGCGTGCCAGCGAGGGAGCTTGCACAATGGGATTTCAATCTCACCTGCCCCCGTCAGTCCTGTCTGGTACAGCCAGTAGGATAAAATGCAAAAAGGAGGAATGCAAATTTCTTCAGTCTCAGTGCTCAGACAACAAGGAAAAGGTTCTTATCAGCCAGTATCCAAAATAACCCAAGGTCAGGTTTCCAGGAACCCGGCTGCAGAGGGCACGCACTTGAGCGTACAACCCTCTGCCATTCTCATATCTCCTGGTTTCCTCCAGGCTCCTGATTTACATCTCCCACCTGCTGGGGAAATCATACACTCCCCAGCAGTAAGATTTGTCTCATGGATTGCTCTTTCCTACAATCCTCCTCGGGACTGTTGAAGTTCCAAACCTCAGGTGGCTGTTCCAGTTGCCTGGGACAGGATTGTGCAGTCTCGCTTGGCAGGTGTTTTGAAGGGATTTTGCATCTCATCCTTTCAGCACTCAGGTGAAAAATTTCTTGAGCATCTGGGATGACATGTATTTGTGGTTTTACACTTAGTCAAAAAGATATTTATCCAACAGATGGAAACATGACAAACTAGTCTCTAAAGTAAGCATGTCTTCTGAAAATCTCATGCCTGAGTCAATATCCGTAGCTGGCAGGAGACTGTTACAATTTTAAAAGTGTCATTGCACACAACTGAGAAAATGTCAGAATCAATCTTCCCTCTACTTTATATAAAAAATCAGTTGATAACCTAGGAAACATATGAGTAATCTGAGTAATTGAGAAAAAATCGAGTACATTAGAGGAGCTATTTATACACAGGATGAGTCAAAATTACATTTGTTTTATGTACTGTAATAAATTAATCCAAGATTTGAAAAATCTTCAATAGGGCCTGATCGACAATTAAAATCTTTTTCCATCCTAGAAAGGTTGGCTAAAAGGATGACAAAAAAATCACAGCCTTGCTTAGCAGTTTTATGCAGCAATTCACTTCTTACAGACATAAATGTATTTGAGGAAAGGAGATTGCTTTTGAGTTTATTTTATTGAGCTGTAGAGGCAAAAGAATTATCTCTTTAAGTTGCTTTTATGTAAGTGGGAATTGTTAATGCCAGCACAGAAAACTTCAGCTTCTGAACACTGAAAACTGAACACTGGGCCCAATCTAAACAACACATTTAACAGTGGTCATCTTTGATATTTACTTCCAGCCCTGAACTTTGAAGACAGAGTATTTACCTAACTAGTAAGTGGTGGTACAGCTGTGTTTGCATTAGCAGACACAAATATTACCTTGATTTCCTTTACTTCCATCACATATTGTGCCATCAGAGTTACGGAGAACTGAAAACATTCGGGCATGTAGACATAATAAACTCTTACCAAGTAAAAAACTAGTGACCCTAGAATTTTGGTTGCACAACTTATCACAAGCCACAGGAAAAAGAAGATGTGACATTTCATCCTGAAGAGCCCTTTGTCAACAATTATTCGTTGAGGCAAAGTTCAGGAAAAAATGCTTGCTACTTCCTCACTGATAACATTTATGAATATTATCAATAAGATCTTAAGAATATCTTTAAAGCTTTTGTTCTGCTTCAAGGGACTTCACAGATTATCTCCACATAAAATATTAAGCAAATCAGAAAGAATAATCTGCATGAATCACCAGAAATTACTTGTCTTTACTCTTTGCACTTGGTTTTTTGTTGTTTTGGGGGAGTTTTAAATTTATTTAAATATGTACTGCTACCTTCTAGAATAGAAATTCATGAAAATGTTCTTGTCAAGACTTCATAAGCATGACCATGCTCTTGGAAATAAATTATTTCTGTTGCACCTAATTTTTTGTAAAATAACTTTCACTCTTGTGCAAGACCTTACATTTGACAGACGTCAAATATCAACTCAAAGGCAAAAACCTTACTAAATATGGATGAATAGTCAGATCACAACCCTATGAAACTCAAGAAGTTACAATCAAGCACTTACAGTTTTTCCCCAGGAAACTCTCTCTGAGTTCTACAGGTCTTCTTGGTGAATAAATTTTGTAAAGTTGAGCAGTTTTGGGGTCAGACCTCAGTACATAATTTTACACTTTCTTCCTTGCTCCTCCCTCAAAAAAGAGGTGCTTTTAACCTGCATAGTGCACTTACTCATTGCTCATAAATTGGCACATCACAGAGAATTGTTATTCTTCTCCTCCATTTGTATCCAAAATTTGAAAGTTACCTCTGATTCCCCATCAGACACACTGAGGAGTTCTCACAGGTGTCACGTACTTCAGCAGAACTAATTCACCATCTTTGCAGGGCTGCTGATAGATGTTTCAGCCTTAAAAGCATATTGACAGCCATCATTTTTCAAAAGACTTCAGAAGAAACCCACTTTTAAGCTTCATTTCAATCAATAATAATGACCAAAGATTACACTGACAAAAATGATGTGTAGTTATTTGTTCTCCTAGGACTCAAATCAGCTGGCATTAAAATTCCTGACCCTCTCTGTTGCAGGTATCTTGTAAAAGGCTGGAGGAGGGAAACAGAGTTTTGGTATTTTTTGATGACTTTTTTTTAACCATAGCTGCTCAGCTGCTGAGTACATATGAACATGCAGAAAGATCCAGAAAATCACTGAGAGTTGAAGAAAATACAAAAACATTCAGGGAATTAATCAATTCTTACATATGCCATTGCCTTTTTTCAAAAATAAAGGCCAAATCCTGAGGGACCAAGTAGCATTTACTATTTAAGCAATGGTTAGAATAACTCAGGCCCTAAATATGATTAAAAAGTAGATGTTCACAATAAGATCAAACCTGAAATGCTCAGGGTCAGAGAGTTTTTGAATGTGGTACACTACACTATATTCTTTTTTCCCAAATAGGATGCTGAGGATGCTCACAGACACCCAGCAGAATTTTAAAATAGCTCCAACTCAAAGAAATTAAATGCTGCTTACCACATGACCTTAAAATCAGCAGTATGAGGAAAGGACTTCCCAGCTCCAGGGATTTTGCTGAGTTCTGAGAAACATATTGCTTCTCTTAGCCCACTTTCTCAGTGTTATGGCTCCTAAACCCTGCTAACTCTGCTGCCAGCCTTTTATAATCTGCAATCACAGTTTGCCAAAACCTGCTATACGCTGTACTATGGCAAAACTCCCACTGACCACCACAGATACTGATGTAGTGCTGAAGGAAGTATCACACGTGGAACAACAATATAAAGTCGTTCAGAAAGGGGGAGAGAGAGTTTAGATTAAAAGAATGCTAATTTTATGCATATTTTTTGAAAAGACAGCTTTGCAGTTATGGATTGACTTCCTTTACAAAAGGCCAACAATATTCATGTGTAAAGCTACATAAATGCTGCAGCTCTCATGCTAAGGCTTGTAAAAGCTTTGGTACAAATTTCTACATGGCTCATTACCTCTGCTCACCTGACCACTTACCTATTTTAAGTAAAGTCTGTGTAAAAAGTGCCATGGCCTCTGGCTTTGTGTTCTCACCTTGGTGGTACATACTGATGTTACTGGTTTCCACTGAGAGCCATACAAAACACAAGTGCAATACAGTGTTGTGCAGACAGTTGTTTAAACAGAGTTTGAATACCAAGATGTAGGGTTGGATTCCATCCTGCTTTGTAGTCCATTTTTAGACTACCTCATGAAAATCAATGCATTCATCGCTCAGAGCAAGTCCTGCTTCATCTGAATGAGGCAGCAGAATCAGCCTCCTCATCTCATCTTATCTTTCCTCATGGGCTTCCGTGCTACAACTCCTGTAAACAATCACAGTCTCAGAACACAAGCCTTGGCAAGAAATCCATAATTCTACTACTTTCACAAGTGTTTCAATTATATAACCTTCTTAAGTTCCATGATTATTACAGGACTATCATATTTCTCTGTATTCACTGCTGCATTATTTTACAGTACTGACTCAGAAGAATAAATGTAGCAATAGTATTGTCTGCAACTAATGCAATGGAATTAAGTGGTGTACTGGATTTCATGCAAGGCCTTCAATTTATCAGTTTTCATTTTATGAAGAATAAAAATATTTGAAATCAGGGAAAGCTCTCTTAGTTGCAGCTTTAGAAAAAGGTAAATAGTGAAGGCTTTGAAATAGTAAAATCACATATATGGAAGACACCTTTCTGTCCATGTACCTTCTATGTTAGTTATGAAACAGAATGTCACAACTTACCGTGTGAGTCCTTTGTTATTAACCAGACAAGTAGCTTCCCTTGTGAACACCTTTATATTCTACCATGTTTCCCTCTCTCACCCTAGCTTAGAGAATAAATACTGGAATATTTTTTTAAGCATCAGTGAATACAGAGAGAATTTATTTTCAAAAGGCAGAAAGTACTAATTCCGTACAGTCTTTCAGAGTATGTTTACTTTTCAAACCATCCAATCAATGGAGGCATCTTTATGAGTTTGTAAGTTCACACCAGGAATATGCTTTTTGAAGGGAATCTCTTATTCATTCCCTCTCACCTTACCTTGTTTCATTCAGCCCAGATCAGACTACAGCCAGACACAAAGCTGAAAGATGTACTCTACAGACTTTGCAGAGCATCTCCTGTGCCCCAGCTATTACTGGATTTTCAGTTCACAGGAGCAAACTGGAGCTAGTTCAAAGCACATTCCCTCCTTTCCACCCACTCACATGCAGTGTGGACAACAGGTTCTTGGTACCAAAGGCAAACTGGCTCCAACTGCACAGCACCACTTGCAAATGTAGACATGGACAATATTAACTCAAGGTGGTGGGCAGGCTGAAGCCAAATTTTGCACAGCAGGATGTATTTCCTTTTTGCATCTCAGCTTTCCTCTTCATAAAACTTCCTTTGATTAAATCATTCTAAAAATAGATCATTTTGTTTGCCTGGGAAGAATGGAGCGAGTTGGATTCACCTATGTCAGGAAGTTCAGGATGGAAAATCAAAGTGGTAGCAACCCCAGCACGTTATCTGCATGCACAAAGACAATGTACTGAATGTGTGGGCTATGTGGTTCCTCTTATCATGTCTAGAGTCTGCTATCATGCTTATCCTGAAAATCCAACACATTTTTCCTGAAGGCTGAAAGCCTGTGTATTTATTTCAGCCTGTTTTATGGCAAGCAACTTCATATCTCCACCGAAACACTTAAAAAAAAAAAAAAGCAAATTTGGAAATCACAGCTAAATTAGGGAGAGAGAACTAGGAATATAATACATTAATAAAATGCATTTATTTAGTCTGGATATGAACTCACAACTGAGATAGGTTTTGCTGGTTTTGAAGCACTATTGTAGAAAGGCTGAAGAAGGTGGATGAACCAACTCTATTAGAAGACAACTGCTTTTTGAAAATAACACCGATTTTTCCATCCAAAGAATGAAAAATAAATGTACTGAATAGAATAGAATAGTTCAGTTGTAAGGGACCTACAATGATCATCTATTCCAATTGTCTGACCATACAGATACAAGTTTTTTTTTAATCAAGAGATTCAGTGATGTATGTTAAGAAAATCATCCTATAAGAAATCAACACCTACAGCATTTTTTTAGGTGAAAACAAGCTAGCTTCACAAAAATGTATGATTTTTTAAAGGCATAAAAGATAAAAATATTAACATTGCAGGTACTATTTCTGGTTACTTAATAACTTACCATTTTCATGCTTCCATCTGTAACATCCTAAAGAATTAGATACTTTGCAACAAAAATCTCATAAGAAAATAAAAAGACTGGCTAGAATCTGTAAAAGAACATAAGTAGTGTATAACTCAATATTATGTTAGAAATAATATTTATAGTAGATACAGCTTGATCAGACATAGCATCGAGGACATGATTTAGTAATTTAGTGGCAAACTTTGTGGCAGTGCTGGGACTTTTGGATCTTATGGTCTTTTCCAATCATAATGATTCTGTGACTCTAACTTGGGACTTAAACTAAAAGTTATAACTGAGGAAATAATACCAAACATAATAACTTCATTTTGTGGATATTGGACAGCTTAGTGGACTCCTAATGGGAGGATGTGCAAGCTTCTCTTTAACCTGAAAGCTGTTTGGCGGCTTACAGGGAATACTCCTGTGCAGTTTGGTTGGTTTGCATCAGAGATGTACATCACTGCAACCAGCACTGCCAGTCACCTACTTCTGCAGTTAAAAGAGAGGCTAATTGCTGAATCTAAGAGTGAGATACCATTTCCTCTTTAGAAGCACCCTCTTCACTTTAAACTGGCAGAAAGGAAGGGAGAAACTTATTAAATTTCCACGTGTTCTGTGTCCTCTGCTACACAGTGTGCTTTTTTGTGCACCGGATGTAAGCTGAGCACAGGCTGCCACATGAGCCAGCCTGAGTGACCAGTGCCACCAGCATGCCAGTGCCTGCTGGGCCCCAGCAGTGCTGCTGCACTCAGGAACAGGAACTGAGTCTCTCACAGCACAAACACCTCTGTCCATCCATACTTCAGTAGGGCTTCAGCATCTGCCTTCCCAGCTCCCACATCCTTGGCACCACTGAAACACAAAGTACGGGGCAGAGCTACAGCTTTCCTTTGCTCCCTCAACTGTACTTGCCAGATTGCCTCAGTCCCTAAATACAGCAAGTGAGGCTGAGGAGGTGAGAAAAGCAGTAGTGCCATGTGGGAACCATAAATAATAGCAGTGCTATGACAGCAAAGCAGAAAAGAGAGTTTAAACCCTCCCTTCACCTGAAGCCCCCCTCCATGGGATCACCCACAGCATGCGATCATTTCTATTTTTAAACACAGTATTTTCTAACATGAGTCAGTTACCAATCTATTTCTGATCTGAACAGGAAGGACAGTGGAACATCCTTAATCACAGCTGAACCAAAATTAGAACAGAAAAATGGATCAGTTCAGGTCCTTTATTTATACTAACCAATTTTAGATGTACCTATATGAAAATATATACATAAACTCCTTTTGCAGATCCTCAGTGAAGGATCAGAGCTGGTTGAAAGAGAAATTAAAAATGCAGAATTGGGTATTGGAAGGGGCCTGTTTCCCTCAAGGCTTTTACTTGGACAGCTGTAATTCAGCCAGCCAAGTCACCATCTAAGGGATGGTGACAGCAGCATGTCTAAGCAACGCCTCTAAGAGTCACCTCTTGGTCACTCTTTGCTCAGCACTTGTCAGGCCACAGCCAAAACACTCTTGACTGGAATTCTGTGTTCAGTCTTGGCACTCAGCACAGGGGAGAGAAAGAACACAACAAGGCCCTGAACCTTGGAGATTAACTATGTCTGGAGCAGTACTGTGAACCACGTGACGTCCACATGCCCCTTCTGACCTTAATTCTACACTCCTGAGACTCCCACACCACACATATGTTAAAACATGTCATGAACTGGTTAAAAAACAATCTAAAATAGTAAAAAAAAAAAACCAAAAGGTTATGCCAATGTGTGACAGCAGAAGTCCTTTTCTCCATGGCAGAACAGTGATACTCTAGCAACAAAAATAACATTGAAGAAAAGAAGAACAAATCCTCAGAAATTAGACAATGACGTTACAGAGTACATATTATTAGAAGATCACCAAAATACACTGGATGACACTGGAAATGCAATCAAGAACCAAGACAGCAAATAAGAGCTCAATAAATTATTAAATGTATAAGCTTTGCAAAGACTGCAGAAAGACTGCTGGCACTGCAACCTGCTAAAGCCCTGCTGTTGGTTTTCACACTAAGCCCTCTATCTCAAAATTCCTTTGGAAAACTTGCAAACAGACAATCACAGTAATCAAAATCTCACAGAAGCATTCATTAAATTAAGGAAGTATCCTGATGTAAAAACATTGCAGTGATTAATAAATAAATCTCTATTTCTTTTAGTCCAAAAGAAAGAAGTAATTTTCAGCACTAAGGCTGCCCTTAAAGATAGGTACATGTGAGGAAAATACATCTAAAAAGGGGGAGGGGAAAATCTGTGCCTTTTTCCAAGCTGTTTTGATTATTAACAACTCAGTTTCAAGATAAATTCCATATGGGTAAGATACGCAGCATGTTTACATTTGGTGTTTACACCAGCACTTAGGTAATTTTATAGATGTATGTATAGATAAGCACAGGGTCAGCATGGATACAGCAAACTGCCTCATACAGAGATGAAGATTTCTGATTTAGTTGCCTAGCAATAAGAGCTGACTCCTGGAAGCTAACAAATACTGATTAGAAAACAGAATAGAATTATTTAATATATCACATGCATCATACAAAAAGGAACATAAGGCTATTGAAGAAAGGAAAACGTTATGCCAGAAAAAATAAATTCTATTCAGTGAAATTGATCCAGTAAATAGGTAATACTAAGAAACTGCAATATTTAGATTAAAGAAAGCCTCAGTCTGTTCACTCTGTCAGTACTTTTCATCATTCTTCCTTTAGCAGAAAGTCCAATTCCAATTCTTGGCTAATGGATTTGACTTTTGAATTGCTGCATTTAACTTTGTCAAGTCTTCTCAATAGTGCTTTAAAGCAGGAGACAGAGAGAGAGATATTTTAAAAAATTGAATAGGATGAACATGATGGCATTTCTCTTCTTGGAAAACACAGCATGGTACTACTGGGAAGTTTGATGACATTTACTACACTGGTGGAGAGGCAGAAGTCCACATTTCTGGTTTACTTTTTACAAAGAGCTTTAAAACTGCCCTGATGCCTTTTAGCACATTTATAAGGTCTCTCTCAGTTCTTTCAGTATTACAAATGTTTTTCTTCCAGTACTTCAGCAGTAGAACAGGAAGATCACAAGCCAAGGATAAGCAGCCTACTACCACAAATTCAGCACAAACCAGAGTACCCACATCTTGGATCAGTACTAGCATTGGTCTTTCCTCCTTACAGTCTAAATTTAAATAGATTAGTTGACAATAAAACTGGAGAAACAGAGGCCACTGTATAGTATTCCAGCATTATAAGCAGCATGGACTTGTAATGCACTACTCAGGCATTATTTAAACCTGAAAAAAGAACATCATTCCTCTTTCTGCTATTTCCAAACTTTCTTTAAAACATTCTCCTTTAACAAGCCTTTAAAACAGTACTTCCCAAATCTGTTCCTGCTGGAGCTGTCACTTAACAGTATTCCATCTGCTTGGGACAGAAAGTAAAAAAATTTCTCTCGTGTCCTGTTACATCAGCATAAATCTGGAGTAACTCCCCAGACTTCCTGCGTGACGCACTCGCTCGGGGTTTGCCTACACAAGGAAGTAAACATAAATGAAAGCTCGCCTCAATCTGAGCCCAGCACCAACTCTGGCTCACTCCTGGTGGAAACATTCTTACCAGACAGAAAAGAAAAGCAGCTTTTCCCACTCTGAATATGGGTTAAACTACTCTGAACAAAGAGAATCCTAGTAAAATCCAAAGGTATAATCACATTCCATAATGAGGTACTTTATAAAAATAAAGTTTCAGGATCAGGAGCAGCATGTTTTCCATCCAATCATAAATATCCTGCTTCTCAAACTTTCCCTAATTCAGTTTAGAGGCACTTTTAGATAGTGGACACAGCTTTGCATTTCGGCATGAAAATACCCTTTCACTGTCCATAACATACATTTTTACAGAATGGTCCATAACTTGGTACTTAAAAAGTACTCACTTTTCCATGAAGACATGACTTTATTTCTTAATCTTCCTTTCCCAGTTGCAAAGACTATCACACAGACCAATTACCTACATCTTAATTTGGTCTTGTACTGTGTCTCCTTTGTCCTTGTTACAGCACTGTGAAACACCCCTAAATGGAACATAAATTATATTTAATACATGAAAGGTTGTATTAAGACAGGAATTTACATTAATGTTTTTTTCTGAGTTGGTCAGACACTACAGTGATAGAAACTACACAAATATCTAGAAAAACAAAAGCAGACAAAAACAAAGGACGCACAAGTGAAGATTTTGATGTGTGAATCATGGTAAGTTATTCAACTGGGGCTAATTTACTGAGATGTAAATCAATTGGCAGTTTCATTATGGTACTCTCTGTATAATAATAATAACAATAAAAAGAATAGACAGATTTCTAATAATGTAATGACCTATGTGACCACCACCTACATGTTTAAAAAGCTAAGAAACAATAGTATTTATTTGCACACATTCCTTAGAAGGCACTTGCTGTTTACAAAGGTCTGTCAATAAAGAATAGATGGTTTGGGATGAAAAGCCTTGCTCCTAAGCTTTCGCACATGGATATACATCCCAGAATAATCTGGCACTGCGATAAGCCTATCTGGTAAACAGAAAAAATCATAATTTCATGGGGAAAAACCATAGAGGGAGTAGGGACACAGAGTTATCTCTGATTTCTTGTTGATTCTCACAAGTTTTGTACACATTCTGTGCTATAAACACTGATTTCAGAGAGTTTCTGAAATTGAGTAAATTGGACAGAAACCTCAAAGGCAGAAGTAATTAATTTTCTCATTTGATGCTGTGTGGTCATTTTTGCATGTATTCTGAGATCCCAAGTACAAAATCCAACTTTTTTTTTCCTATGTCATAAGAAATAATAGCTTAAGCTATTAATTTCAATTTAATGCACTGTAATCTGAACTCTGCTCTTCCCCCCATTTTTTAAATGTTGATCTCTTTTGACAAGTAACAAGAAAAGTAAAATACTAAGTTTGAACTCTTAATTAATTGTGAAAATAGTACACCATCCACCCTACTTTGTATTTCAATGTCTTAAATGATATTCAAAGATCTGCTGTCAATTACATAGCAAAGATCATATCTAATTTGTAAGATGAATTGAAAGAAACTGGTATTTATGAATGTATCAACCAAAATACTTCACGTTCCCAACCAAGATTCAGCAATTTTGGTTGCTTATGGATAGTCCAGTGTGGAGAATGAGAAAAGGAGATGCTCTGGTAAGTATTTATATATTCTGTATGAAGTGTGACTACTCTTTTCTATCTTTTTATCTAAATTATAACCAGCAAATAGCCAAGAAACTGTCTTATCAAATAAATTTCATAATAGAACAGAGATAACACATATATGTAGCACAAAACAGGTTTTATTCTGGCCTAATAGCAAAGGTTATCAAGCTAAATGTACCATAAATCCTCACAGTATTGCAAGCCAAGCAGTATTGGCGCTCCTTCTTCAATTAGACATCAGTTTGATGTGTACTGTTTTAGGTAGTCTTATCCTCTTCCTTTTTTACCACCCAAATTACAAACCTTGCTTTCACTGACTATTTCTAAAATCCCTTTCAAAACTTAGTAACAATACGGCCTGCATAAATCCTGCAACTCAGTAACAAAAAAAAACCCAAAAAACAAAAAACCAAAAAAAAAAAACCAAAAAAAAACCAAAAAAAACCATTTTGGTGCAAGACTATTTTGTATAGTTTTATCTACAAATTTGTCTACTCCTTTTCTAAGTAAGCATACTTAAAACTGAGGTAAAGCATGTGTTGTACTCTCTCACAGTAAGCAGGAAATATCCATCCCACTCTCTGTGTTTGTTGTCCTGTGAGGCAAGATGTTGTCCTCTGAATTCTCCCTCTCAGAACACACACCCTAAAAGCAAGAATCACTGTTACAGTAGTCTGGCCATAATTTTTTAGATTACAGGTAATTGAGGCTGTTTTCTGTAACAGGTTGTAACACCACACAGAAGAGCTGGCATCATGTGAGGCCAGACCACTGACTTCAGACATCAAAAGGGGCCAACAGCCTTTGCAGTTCTTTTTCTCCAGGCAGTGCCAGCTGCATTAGTAGTGATTTCCTTTCAAAAGCTTAGTGGCAGCAGGTCTTAGAGAGGGACAACAGAAGTGACAATTTTGCATCTTGTAAAAGATCAAATGGTTTAAAACATGAGTGCCAGCCCTTTTAAGATCAGCTCTAGTAAGCCTGAGAAGTGAAACTTGTGACATCAGTTTTGTTTGTTTACTTTACAGTAAAGTTTCAAGCTGCCCTCTTTTGAATCCTGTGGTTCACTGATTCTGAGGCCTTGCTGACCTAGAGTATAAATGCTGAAATGTTTTGTTGGTTGTTTTGTCTTTTATTTTTTTTCCTTGCTAGTTGGCTAAACCCCCAGAAAGCAATTAATGTTTCTCAGTAATATTTACAGAGATTTTCACATCTGTAAACATAAATACCATGGTGATGTTCTGCATTTTCTAAAAGAAGCCTGAAGACTTCTTTTAGATTCCTTCTGCCTAAACCATGTGAATCAATGAAATAGCAGTTGGAATAAAGGAGCAATAATTGACTGATCAAGTTTTTCCATATCAACTAGGATGTGTTTTCTGTTGAAATATTCTTGGTCTTGATATAGGCTTGCAACTTTTAAAACCCTCCTGTCCTTCAAAGATTTGTGGAAAGAGACCACTATCAGAGTGGAGGAAGTCACTACTGAATGTAACAACTCAGCAACACAAATATCAACTCTCCAAATGCTGTGTCTTACCCAGAATTTCTGCAGATCTGGGCAGTCACTGGCATGAATATTGATTAAAAGACTTTTTGTTCTTATTTCCTTTGAAAAGTGACAACTATCTCCAGCAATTATAAAGTTAAATTTCCTGTTTCGCTGTCACTGAATTAGATAAGATTACACTCAAAGGTATAGAGGGTCTAGGAAACTTTGATAAGAAGAGAGACAGGACCTCTGAAGTATTCAAAATGTAGCTGCTAGAAGGTAAAATATCTGCCCAGGTGTGTTGGGGTTTTTGCCTGTATTCTATCTGATGTTTCTGTAGGAGTTTATGATACAACTTGGGCAGGACGAAGCTTGTTACAGATAAAATCTGTCTTCCATAACTCGGCTTCAATGGCTTTGCAACTTTTGTGAACACAATACAGGAAAAACTGTTAGAAGGGAGCACTCTGCACCCAGAGTTCACTCCAGTCAATGGACATGGAGTGTAACTGCTCTTGGCACCTTTCCTCGCCCTGCCTGTTCCTGCTGTGCTGCTGCTCACAGCTCACAGTGCAAAGCAATTGTCAATCACGTGTACTCTTCTTAAAGGAAGCACCTTCCCTGTGAGTGACCCTCTTGGCAATGCATCATCTGGAGGTGCAGCTGTGTGTTAAACAGGGCAAGTATAATGTTGGTTGGTCCCAGGTAGGAGGAGGGATAATTTCCATAATACAATCTAGCTTTGTACAAGTTCCTCCTCAGCCTGTCAGCTGGTGTGACTACATCTGCTGCTACCAGACTTCATGGAAAGTGAAACTGAGAAACACGGCCTAAAGTATTGAAAAAGGATAAAGGTTTTATGAAGATTCACTGAATATAGTTCTTGTTTTACTCCACTTTAAAGGCAGACAGCTTTAGTCCTTATTTATCTGTATGAGGTGAACTGCCCTGCTTAAGTCCTCTGTCATTTCTATGTGAGTATAAACAGGAAAAGTTATCTTAATTATATTTTTAAATGACCACTCAAACTGTGCTATATTTCTAATCAGACATTCTTACTGCTGAAAATTAATTTGGTTTAACTGTTTTTGTAATTTACTTAGAAAGTGCTTTAATAATTTAATTTAAGACTCCTGGCTGAAAGTATCCAAGTTCTAGTTTCAATTAATCCATAAACTGTGTGTGTTTGGACTCATCTTCCAGAGTGTTCTCCTGCTGACACATCCTCATCCTTGTACTTTTTCTGTTTGTTACACTGCTATCATGGTTCTATATCTGTTTAGTGAAGGACATAATGTGAGTATATTTACCATATGGTTGCTGGGAGCAAGATGAATGGGGAGCTGACTAAGAATGTATTTATTACTTAAGAAAATCAGAGCCAAGGAAGAGAAGGACAAGTGTAGAGAACTCCACGTTTCACCAAGCTAACTGAGGCTGGAAATACCCATTGGCAGGAATAGTCTTAAAACATTATTTGTATATGTTTTTGGCTTCTCTAGGTACTTTATCCCCTTACAGGAGTAAGAATCTGATCTTGGGAGGTTTTCTAATGCAGCTTCTGACCTGCAAAGGTGGACAAAGCAAACTGTCTCCTTTAATCAGAGCAAACTTTAAATTGAAATTACTGACTCCTCTTTTTCATAAGCTTTTCTACCAGTTGTTTAGGAAACAACCATGACAAACCTGTTATTTACTAATGGAACCAGATGAATTATCAGGATGTGAAGCCAGCACCCTATAGCTGTGCTCTCAGCTAACTCTCTGAGAGCTGTTGCACTCAATAAATGAGTCAATAAAGTGCACAATATGGATAAAATACTGAGTGAAATTAATCCCTGATAAAACTGACCTTAAGTCAATGGTTATGTCCTTTAGTGTCCTTTAGAGTTCCATTGCTAAAACAAAATACTAGGAGTTTGTAGAAGGAATTAAAGCTTTTGGTTTGCTCAAGAGTAGGGTTTATGTCTCTTCAATACTTCAATCCCAGGAGGCTCAGCTCTCACAGTATCTGAACAACACTTAACCCAGAAATTATCTGCAGAACTTACCCTGTATAAACTTTTGTAAATTCAAACCAATATCATCTCAGTCTAGGGATCCAGCTATTCACATGTGAAACAAATGTGTCTTTGGACAGAGGAATTAACTGCATGTGGGACTTCTCCTTCAGACACACAGCACATAAATGCTAAGCCTGAAAGCTTTGCAAAATTAGTATTATTTCAGAAAATCATTTATGTTAACCAGAATAACTACCTAGGATGAAATTATGCTTATTTATATTGTTTCCTGTTATTTATACTGTTTTTCTTTTATTTATACTTTTTAAAAATAAACAAACAACAACAAACAAAATGCAGCAAAACCCAAAGCAAACAAACACCCTCAACTTAAACAAATGACCAGAAAAAAACAGAGACACTGGTTTTTACCAACCACTTCCTTTTTACCAAGCAAAAAAATTGCTCCAGCTGGAGATTCTTCTGCTTACAGGTATTTTACAATAAGCACACATACAACTGAACTCCCCCATACCCCCATATTCACCTTGCAACCCTTCTTGAGCTCAATCCCCAACTAGAATACAGCGATTCCCACAGCTCCCTGTGAGGCTGCAAAGCCAAACAAGCTCAGAAACCTGCCAAAGAAGTAGGTTTTCAGAATCTTTTCTTTTTAGACCTTCCAATTTCACTCAAAATTTCACAAAAGAGAATCCAGAGAAATGGGACCATGCTATTCAAGAACATCTCTGAAGTAATTTTTACCTTTTGTTAATGATTGTCAATTTCCTGTTCATTAAACTTGTAAAGCTGGCTAACAGGAAATAATTCTATGGTGCTGAAATGGCTTGTATTGCCCCAGAGAATTAATTATTTTCAATCCACAGAACACATTTAACACTTTCATAGAATCATAGAATACTTTGGGTTGGAAGGGACCTTTAAACCTCATCCAGTTCTACCCCCCTGCAATGAGCAGGGACATCTTCAACTAAATCAGGTTGCTCAGGGCCTTGTCCAATTTGACCTTGAGTGTTTCCAGGAATGGGGCATCCACCACCTCTCTGGGCAACCTGTGCCACTGTTTCACACCTCATTGTAAATAAATTCTTCATTTTACCTAGCCTGAATCTACCCTCTTTTGGTTTAGAAACATTGTCTCTTATCCTATTGCTACAGGCCCTATTAAAAAGTCTGTCCCCATCTTTCTTTAAAGTGCTCTTCAAGTACTGAAAAGCCACATTAAGCCCTCCCCAAAGTCTTCTCCAGGATGAACAACCTCAACTCTCTCAGCCTTTTCTCATAGGAGAGGTGCTCCAGCCCTCTGATCACTTTTGTGGCCCTCCTCTGGACGAGCTTTTCTGTATGACATAAAATCATGCCACATGAAGCCACAAATACCTACTGGTTAATAGAAGCTACTTTCAGAGTCAGATCCAGCCTTCTTTTTTTTTAATATCTGGCAATCTTCCAATGTTTGTCCTGATTTAGGTCATGTTCTGGTAGTGGCTTTGGTTCTCTTCTCCCACCTCTCTTCTCAAAATGCCTCCTTTATGCAATTTCTTTAAAAACAAAAGAGATTTCACTAAAATAGGAAAAAAATTACAGCTGCACTCAAGCAGCTGCACTTGCTTTAAATGGATTTTAGGGACTAAAGAATGACAATATAAAATTAATCTACAGAAATGCAAAACAATTTTAACATACTCTAAGTAGACTGGATTTAATAAAGGGGACCATAGATCAAACAATGGAAATGCTGTTTATTGTAACCTAATGGCTTAACATTCTTGCACCTATTTAAAAATAGAGGTTTGTAATAACATGCTCACACATACAAATAATAATCATCTTTTTTTTAATTAAAAAAAGGGTTTTGAACTTTTCAAAGGGGTAACAAGGGAAAATGGAAGGACTTCGCTGCCTTCCAAAGGTTAACCTGGATTTATAACTATTTGCCTCATTTCCCTGTGTTTTTGCTTCCTCCTAAGGACTGAAAAGGCAAAGTAGCTTTTCCTCATCCTTTTTCTAGCTCAAGTGGATCTTTGATCCCTAAATATCAGCAAATGGGGTCCTTACAGAAATCTAACAAAGAATTAATGCTCTCTTTTTTTCACTAATAGAAATCATATTAACGGCAACCACTGATAACTATTATGCCTGAATATTACCTTAAATTGTAAGAAGCCATTCTGTGTTTCTGCCCATGGAAAAGTAAGGCAAACAGCAAGGAGTAGCTCCTTACATCCAACAAAAGCCCTTTGCTACAAGCAGATAAATGTATATAAATGTTCCGTGGGGTATTCCTACTGTTTTTTCACACACAAACCATGACACAGCATCTTCTGCACTGAGAAAGAGAATACAAAATTAGTTTGGTAAGATCATGTGCAGCATTTCAGTAACAGTAATTTCCCATCCATGCTTCTGAGTTCATCAATAATACATACTTTTTAAGGAGTAATGCAATGCAGCTATAGGACATTCAGATGCTCTTCCAACTCAACCAACTGTACTTTGTGCTCAGCTGCAGTAGGTGTTTCTGAATATGATAAGTATTTCATATAGAAGATGATTGCCACAAAACCACTTAAGCAGGCAGATTACAATGGAATCAAGCCAATACATCCTAAAACTGATACAAGAATTATTACTTCTTAAACACCATACAATTAAACTGCAGAACTCAAGAAAATGTGTTACTAGAGGGCTAAAAGCTGTCAAAATTAGACATTAACATAGAAAATAGAAATTCTAATAACAATAAAAATTACAAATTATGGATATGCATTAAGGTAACTCAAACATAAGCTGGAAGTGGTTAGGAGAAAGAAAAGCTCTTCTCTTGGAAAATAATGAAAATTATAAATTTGAAATCTTTCCTACTTTATTGTAAAGCTGGTGCTAACCAATGCCAGAAACAGAGCACTGCAGCACAGCACACTCACTCTGCTGAGCTAAGGACCATGAACAAATCTGTCATTTTAGAAAACTAGAAAACGTGAAAATTTTGCAGCTTATATATTTCACTGAACTGGACCTGATGAGAAGACAGCCACTGCTGGGTTTATTTTTTGGTTAGTCTGTTGTCCTAAACCATTCTGGGAATACATATGCAATCTCCCTCTTTGCAAGTTATGATGATTATGCATTAGTACAATGATATCGGCTAAAAATATTCCCTGTTCTAAACAGGCCCCTGAAAGCAAAGCAAGCTGTGCTGCTATGGGCACTGCCTCGCTTCCCTCACGGCCTGCACAAACATTCCCTGGTGAAATCTCACTATCTCTGACACTTGACTATTCCAGGCAGTTTTCACTGGCTAACTCTCAAGTCACACCCCAAGCATCCTTCCAGATTTTGGAGGGAGAAGCACCGTAAGAGTCCTGTGCAATTCTAAGTGCCAGACATATTGTTACACTTGAGAAATCCAGCAAGTCTTCCGAGTCTTAAATTGGGAATCAGGAGGTGGATTTTTAATATATATTTTAGTATGTCTGGTTCTGAGCAGCAGGAATCCAGCTGGTGAGTTAAGGTGTTGGATGCAGAATTTCAGAAGACAATGGAACGAAAGCAAAACAATTTATTAGATGGAAGACTCAGTGAAATCTACTGCAAAGGATTTTCCAAAGGAAGGGAAAAGGGAAGGGACCTCCCAGGTGGTTTAAAGTGCACCACTGTCTAGAAGGGTTGGAATGTTCTTGCCTCAGTGAATATTGTTAAATCAGTGTCACTCTACAGATATACAGAAGTTTAATACCAATACTCTGCAAATTAAAATCTTGTACAAAAAACCCACAAAGCCTTCTGCAATGCTCTGACACCATCCATGCTATATTGTACAATTTAGGCACATATCCAATGTATTATTAGTGCATTTCTCCAAGAGACAATGCAAACAATTCCTATAAAAGTGAATCTGCACAGTATGAATGGGTTTGTTGTTAAGAACATTCTGCTTCAGTAGAAGTGCCAATAAAAATGTTTAAATGAAAAATATAGGTGTATTTTTCAGTTTGGGTTTTGCTTTTTTTTCTTCTTTCTCCAGGCCTTTTTTTCTACAGTGCTCTCCTTGAGACAGGCTTCTATCACAGGAAAAATGAAATGAGTACATTTCACATTTGGTTAAATGTATGTGCCAGCTACTTCATTCATTGGGTGGGTCATAATGGCTTTGAAGAAAAATAAGGCTCCCCTGGAAAAGCACAGGTTGAAAAACTGTTGGGAAAATTAGAAGGTGCAGGAGGTGATTATTATGTTGGAGAAATTAACATGGAATAACTAGGGTGCAAATTGCCAGCGCATTATTTACTCTGCAGTAATTCTCTACATGAGTGTTTTGGCTCATATTATCTGCATGCCCACACTGCATTAATGGGGCACTCTGAATAAAGCCAGCCCATGCAACCCCACGGCCAGCATAGGATGAGATGCCGGATGCTCTGGAGTGGTGCAGTGCCACGCTCCCCCCGCCACCCTGTCATCAGCACTGTCTGGAACCCCCACCCAGCAGGGCCCAGCCTTGGAATCACTGCAATGCAACCTATTACACTGGGGAAGTCCTGGTGATTCCAGCTCAGCAACAGTAATGGAAAGCTCCCAGTCCTGAAAGCTTCTTTCCCACATTTTGTGGGCTCTTTTCATAGGCGCCTGCCCAGGTTCTGGGCTCTCCCACATTTGCAGCAAGGGGCATCTTTCTTCCCCTCAGCCAGATGCTGCATCTGTACAGCAACTCCTGCTCCTGTGCCACACAGCCTGCAACGCAGAGGGTTCCTCAGGACACTTGACAGACATCCCTTCTCAAAATAACCAGTGGCAGTGCACTCAGGCTGGAATTATGCATCGATTCTGCAAGTTCAGACTCGCAGGAACAAATCCAGAACTACCACTATGCCAATTGGAAACCACCTGATTTGAATTAAAGCATCACTGGTGTCCAGCACAAGTGGAGGAGACAAAGGGGATGGGGAGGTCGAATTTGGACAAATCACAAAGGGCACTGATGGATGCAAGGTGGTACTGCAACTGCTAACCATAAAATTACTTTTTGTTTTTTTGGTTGTTTAATTTGTTTGTTTATTTTTTATTGGGGGGACAGGTGCTGTGGGGTTTTTTTTGTTGGTAAAGTCAAGGGGACAGACTGAAAAAAAGATTCTTTAGGTAAATTTTTTACCAAATAGTCAAAAAAAGAATTGGGCTGCTTCATTCTCAGACAATACAAACGGTGTCTTCCATGCCAAGAAGTAAAGGAATTTAAGGAGAGGGTGAGATGCATTAAATAGAAGGCATTTCACAATTTTTTTTTGTCCTCTGCATTATGGTTCACTGCCTTCATCAATTGTACTTGTGCAGCAGGTCTCAGAGGCTGACAAAGTGTGGCACATGTGAAGGGATGCTATGAGCAGCCAAGCACAGAAACTTCTTTGGCTCCCGCCTGCTAAAGTCAGTGTGAGCTATGGAACACCATATATCCTGCTGAATCCTTCAGCATTCAATCCTGAAAAAACAACCACAGCTTTAAGAAAACATTGCTATTCTCTTACTGACCAAACATTGGGGGATTTTCTGTTGTTATGGTAATAAGTATTTTATAGTATGATTTAAAATAAACAATGAAAGGCGACACTTTGTCACTATGTACCTACTATGTTTTGCAGGTTCCCCAATCTGTCCTCTTCCCTTCCTCCTCTTCCCCCCCCAAATATATATAAATTCTTAGCTTTTATTTACAGTTTTAACAGTATTAGAATGCTTATGCTGGAAACATTGAATGAGAATATTCTGCCATCCAATCCAAAACAAAACCCCTGCTTTCTCTTCTAAGATTTGCAAGTAATTTTTTATTACTTTTTACTCTGAAAATGTTTATTAACCGTCATTGGTTTTAACATTGATTTAAATCTTGTTGACTTTGCTGTTTCCCCTGTGCCCATTGTTGCCTCCTTTCAAGCTGGATTCAATGGATTTCAATGGCGTTCTGCACAGTTCTATTCTTGCAGATTTACTCGTGAAGTCCAAGCTCTTGCAGTAGTGTGCTTATTGTTGCATGTGGGAAAGTGTCATTATATAAAAATTCTGGTATGATAAGTACCTGTCACAGTTGTGTCACCTTTATTCAACACGAATGAGCTCAAAACTTACTTTCAGGTAGTTTGTTTGAGATTTTCTATAACACAATCCACTGAGTAAGTTGTGCTTAATGCTTACAGGTATGACATGGGGAAACCTACCTTGAAGAAGCTTCATCCCAGATAAGATGCAATGTAAGAACTCCCACATGACAGCCCCCTTTAGGCCTTACATATGTTGAAAGCATTAGGAATGAGGTTGGCTTTGGAAAGAAACTGGAAGTTCTGCAGGATCATGTGTTTGGACTTGCCATCTGCACGGTCCAGGAGTTACTACATGGATCACTTTCTCCCAGTCATCTGAACTGTGAGTCACACAAACCGAAAGCAGAAGGCGGGTGTGTGAACAAAGCAGATGTGGGTGTTTGTGGGGCTTCTCCTCACCTCTCCAGAGCCCTTGTTTTCTGCCCTGCCCCATCCAGGGCAACTACACTTAGACCTTTGGGAAGCCAGGGTGGCAGCCACCTTAGCCACCACATGGGATGGAGGCCGGGCTGTTAAAGGATGAAACCCCTCACCGGTGAGTCTCTGGAAGTCTCCATGACTCAAAACTTCCACCTACAGCTGGAAGCCTGGCCATCTTTGTTTTGTTTAACTGAACAGGAACACTCCATTAGCTGAGTGCTTACCACGACAAGCGCAAATGTCTCTCCCGAGCCCTGGTTGTCTGAGGGGTGCCTGCAGCCCCGGACGGGCCGGTTCACGGCCAAAAGCACATGCAGAGAAATAGTTTCCAAACCCCAAAAGCAAACCTGAAACTGGATCCGTACAGATAGGCTCCTGGAGCTCAGATAGCAAACCTCCTCCTCCGGGTCTGATTGCAAGCCCAGGGCTACCGTAGGCTATCGGCTCATTTTTTTACCTCAGCTAAATCTGAAATGTGGGCTGACGGAGGGGGCTTAAATAAATTTATTAAACAAAATTTTTAAAACCCCAAATAAACAAAAATCTTACGAACATATATATTAGCATATATATATATATACATATATATATATACTAAAGTACCCTTTTGTGAACGTGCCTGCAGCTCGCACAGCAGGCCCCTACCACTGGAGCTCTGTGAGGGCTGCAGCTCGGCAGCA
>VXBC01004826.1:940823-999245 GCA_013399945.1 Ploceus nigricollis | reverse complement strand
AGCGCGGGTCTGGGTCCGGGAGTAAGCGGGTACTGCCGCAGCTGCAGCCTAAAATGGCGGCTACCCGGTGTGGCCGCCATTTTCTTGTCAGTTGCTTGTCTGTTTCTCACGCACAAAATGGCGGCCCGGGCCGGCGGTCGCTCCCGCTGCCGGCGTTGNGCTCCCGCTGCCGGCGTTGCGAGCCCCGCCGCCGCTGAGGGAAGGGGTGGAGGAGCTCGGCAGCCCCCGCTGGGCGCGGAGGGGCGGCTGAGGGGCAGCATTCCAGGTTAGAGTGAGGGAGACGGGATCGGACAGTGCTTGTCCGTACGGGTCATGCCTTTAGCGGCCTCGGCTCGGCTGCAAGATGGTGATCTGGCCGCGGTCTGCGGGCGCCCGCATTGACCCTCAGATTTCCCTTGAAGAGAGAAGCCGCGGTACACATAGCGGGCTGCGGTCTGGGGATACACACTGCTGGTGGGGAGGTGACGAGAGGATTTTCAAATTATTTTTTTTACTGTTGATCATTGCCTTCCCTTCGCGCGAGTGGAGAGCGGGCTGCCAAAGCGCCGCGTCAGCCGCCTCGCCCACGTTTCCTGTTTGGGGGCTCGGGCGCCGCGGTGCGGGGCGATGCCGCCTGCTTCCCCCTCGTTCCNCGCCGCGCGGCGCCTGCGGGGGGCGCCCTCCGCGGCCGAGCCTTTTGTTCGCCGCCGCCGTCGCCATGTTGTCCCCGCTCCGCGTGTCCGCGCCGGGCGGGCCGGGGGCACTCGCCGCGCTCGGTTCTGGGAGGGCTCCGAGCGCATCCGGGACACTTTCAGGCTTCCCTCCCCCGGGCGTTCCTGTCCCCGTGCTCGCCGTTCTGCTACGTGAGCGATGTAGTGAGGTTCTTTATGCAAGCTGAAAGTTGAGGTGGTGGGTGGATGGTACCTTTTTTCATTATTTGGTGGCTTGGTACGCCATTTGGACGCAGAATACACGCATTTTACTGCATTAAGTGTGCGTTTTGTTGTCTGATGCTCTTCACTTCAGAATTTGGCTGCTTTGTCGTGCCATTGTAAATCATAGTTTCTAAGTCACGTCAGTAAAGGACTCGTCGTGCTGTATAATCAGAAAAAAGCACTTGTGTTCTTTTCTGCGAGTACCCTTGGCTTTTGGGTAGACTTGAGGGTTTTGCTCAGTCCATGATTCCCTTGTCTCTTGGCCCTTACCTCCGCTGGGAATCATGGCTATAATGATGAAATCGGCCTTTCTGTGACTGTCTCCAAGTATTGCATGAATGAAAGTTTTCTTACTTTTTGTAAAGTTCAGTGTTGGAGGGTTTTCATTGTCAAACAAACATTTGTACTTTTTAAAATTAGACGCTATGGCTGATAGTAAACAAGTATAATATGAATGCTTGGTTTGTCTTTCTAGGTTTTGTTTTTCCCTACCCCGTCAATTTAATTTTATTCTTTTGAAGATTCTTCGTTGTCAAGCCGCCAAAGTGGAGAGTGCGATTGCAGAAGGGGGTGCTTCTCGTTTCAGGTACCATTTGTTTGTTTGATGAGTAGTTAGCAACGGAAAATCTCCTTGGAGAGTATCTTAAATTAGTGTAATGTTTATACCAAAACTGAGCTGTTTGAACTTACCCAGGCTTGCATGGTTGTTTTTAACAGTGCTTCTTCAGGCGGAGGAGGTGGTAGGGGTGCACCTCAGCACTATCCCAAGACTGCCAGCAACAGGTATGTCATCTTGCTCTTGGATTTGCATGATTTCAAAGTCAGAGCATGCTTGATAGTGAATATAGAACTGAAAATAGGCTAGCTTTAAAGTTGTACCAGAAATATCTACTGAGTTAAAGACCTTTAAATGCTTTCCAGTCGGTGCCCTTTAAAGAGTACCTCCTGGTTGATAGGCAGTGCATGGGGTTGTTCATGTATTTAACTTAAAAAGCGTGAAGAGTATTTTTAGGTGCCAGGCATTGTCGTTGTTGAGTGCTTTCCTGTGCAGCAGATGTTGCAGTGTTGGTAGGGGCAATTGTGTGCTCTTAACAAAGCATGTAATGAAATTGGTTTGAGGCAACACTGAAAGGTTAAAAGGGCAGTTCTTTAAATCACTTGTTTCTGTTTTAACAACCATATTCTTCAAAATTTTGCAGCGAGTTCCTGGGGAAAACCCCAGGGCAAAACGCTCAGAAATGGATTCCTTCACGAAGCACTAGACGAGATGACGACTCCGCAAACGACAAAGAACGACATGATGCAATCTTCAGGAAAGTAAGAGGGTAAGTTCTTCACAAAATTACTTCTTTCCTTGCTGTTTTCATTAGCAATGTGTACCTAAGAAATGGCTGGAGGAAAGGAAGATGTGGGCCTTACAGTTTGGGGGAGGTGTGTCCTTTAGCAAGGAGTCAGCCTGATAATCTAGCAGCAGAAAACACTGAAAGTAATTCTTTTAAGCAGATTAGTGTTTTCAATGATACTTCACAGTCTGAAGATCTCAAAAAAACCAGTTGAATGGAAAATTGCACTTTTTAATTTTTAATAGACTTAAAAAAAAAAAGATAAGTTGAGTCTAAAGTGACTTGTAGCATGCTTACAGTATCTGTATATTCTGTGGTTTTTGTTTTTGTTCCTCTTTAGCATACTAAATAAGCTTACTCCTGAAAAGTTTGACAAGCTATGCCTTGAGCTCCTCAATGTGGGTGTAGAATCTAAGCTCATCCTAAAAGGGGTCATACTGCTGGTAAGCTGGTTGCATTTCTTTTAACTACAATTTTCTTGCATGCTAAAAAGTGGGGGTTGGGGTGGTTTTGATGGGGAACAGAAGTAGCATGAATAATGCTTTTGTGTACTTGGATTATCAAACACCATGTCCCACCCCTGCTTTCTGTGTACAGAAAGGATCTACTGGGGAGGAAGTAGGTTTAAGGCTTTGAGTTTCTCATTTAGAAGTCTCCACGATCACTAAACGTGATTGGGGTTCTCTGATTATTTTTTAATAATCTAAGGTGCCAGTTAGCCATCTTATGTGCTTGGCCTCCCCTTCTTCCTCTTTTCCTGAGGAGCAAACCACTTGGTTTTGGAAAGGCTATCACTGGTGACCTCTTGAGACACTGATGTAACTGTTGCATCACTTCTTTTAAACAAGATCAGATCGGTGAGACTAATGTAGGTGTTGGCATAATAAACTTGAGTTTTGTTGGCCAAAGATTACAGAGCCTCTTCAGTAGCAAGCAATGGCTTTTGTCCTTTGCCTTCAGCATTAAGACTGGTGTTGGACTACACTGCTTCTGTGTTTGATGAAGCAGAAACCAGGATATTCTAGATGAGAGTGGTAATAATCCATTCTGTGTATTGTAACTCACTCTACTAATAACATTTGCACCCTACTCCTGCTTGCTGCCTTACTCAACCTGACTCTCTGTAGATCGTAGACAAAGCCCTTGAAGAGCCCAAGTATAGCTCGCTGTACGCTCAACTATGTCTGCGACTGGCAGAAGATGCACCCAACTTTGATGGCCCATCAGCAGAGAGTCATCCAGGACAGAAGCAAAGCACAGTAAGTGCATCTCTCAATCTGGAATGGTAAATTTTGCATGCATTTGTAGCTGCCCTGATTAGCTTAATTGTTTTCTTTGTTCTCTTTTTGTAGACATTCAGACGCCTCCTAATATCTAAACTTCAAGATGAATTTGAAAACCGAACCAGAAATGTTGATAGTAAGTTTTAAAACCACTGTAATACAGAATCTATTTGTTGTTTTTTCCCACAGCCATGTAAAACAGGCTTCTTTGTTTTCCAGTCTATGATAAGCATGATGGTCCCCTCCTCCCTGAGGAGGAGGAACAGAGAGCCATTGCCAAGATCAAGATGCTGGGGAACATCAAATTCATTGGAGAACTTGGCAAGCTTGATCTTATTCATGAATCTATCCTTCATAAGTGCATCAAAACAGTGAGTATTCAGATTGGGAGGAGGCTAGGAACTTTGAACTGAACAGAACTTAACAACTAAAAAAATACACAAATGTTGATACTGCTTTGAGAGTCTTGGAGCAGGAGCATAAAATGACACAGAAATGTTTTCTGGTGATTACCTATCCCCCACTGTTATCTTGGCATGATTTAGAAGTAAAATCAGCTTTGTTCAAAGCCATAGGAATTGTCTCCAAGGGAAAATGTAGTTTTGCCCAGACATAAGTGTGCTGTAGGTGCTTCAAAGTACGCACACTTAAGAATTGGCAGTTCTTAATTTTAATTTTTAAGTCCATTTGCCTTCAGAACAAAACAATGTTTTTGTATGTGTCAGTGTACAAAGTTTGTTGCTTATTTTGAATTGTCATTTATAAAATTTTTAAATCTTAAATTTGCCCTTTAATTTTTCAGCTTTTGGAAAAGAAGAAGAGAGTTCAACTCAAAGATATGGGGGAGGATTTGGAGTGCCTCTGTCAGATAATGAGGACAGTGGGACCTAGATTAGATCATGCGAAAGCCAAGGTATGTGCCTATCTAGTGCAGTCATTAACCTAATTAAATTATGTGGCTAAGACTTTTGATTGCCTGAACCTTCTGTATGCAGTATTCATAAGTACAAAACAGAGGTTCAGTTTTTCAGAGAAAAGAGTGCCAGCTATGGCTTCTAGACCAATTCTCTTGATAGAAAAGGCCAGTCATTGAAACAGTTTTAAACACCTCACCAGGGTGCAGTTAGGGTCATCAGGAAATCATACTAATGAGGCTGTTGTTTTTGTAAGCACTGCTTGAAAAGATGTGCTGAGGAACTATTCTTAGCACAGCTAGGTGATTGAAGAGATAGGAGTTTGGAATGTAAGCTTAAAATTAACAGAATTTTGGCTGCATTGCTTATCTCTGATTCAAATGTCTTGATGCGTTAGATCTTTAAATTCTATCATCAAGGAGCTAGAAATGGCAGGAATGGGCAGCTTGTTGTGTTATTTTGTCTTGAATGTCTTGAGTGAAAACACTCAAGGCACTGATAGAATGATCCCAACTTGTAACTTTTGTTCCCCTAGTCCTTAATGGATCAGTACTTTGCCCGTATGCGCTCCTTGATGTCAAGTAAGGAATTGCCAGCAAGGATTCGTTTCCTGCTGCAGGTATGATGATAAAATGGCTCCCTGCTCTTTTTTTTCTTGCAAAATGGTCTTGAATCCTTTCCTGATACCCTCTTTTGTTCCAAGGATACTGTGGAGTTGAGAGAACACAACTGGGTTCCTCGCAAAGCTTTTCTTGACAATGGACCAAAGACTATCAATCAAATCCGTCAAGATGCAGTAAAAGTAAGTGTTGCGTGTAAGGTCCAGAGCCTGCTTTGGTGCTGTGCACTTGGGAGTAGTTCTTACACAGTGTGACAGTTGGCTTAAGGGTTAAAACCAGATGGACTTCTGTAGTTGGGGGCTGAAAACTTGGCTTTCTTGGGACTGCTACTTGAAACTGACCAAAATTACTATTCCTGTTTTAAAGGATCTGGGAGTTTTTATTCCTGCTCCTATGTCTCAAGGGATGCGAAGCGACTTCTTTCTGGAGGGACCCTTCATGCCACCCAGGATGAAACTTGACAGGGACCCACTCGGAGGGCTTGCTGATATGTTTGGACAAATGCCAGGTACACTGACACCGCAGGGGTGATGGGGTGGCTGTGGCTCTGCTGTGCTGAATAAGAACTAAAACTCCTTTGTCTCCTTGCTGACAGGTAGCG
Source organism: Ploceus nigricollis (assembly GCA_013399945.1). Taxonomy (NCBI): domain Eukaryota; kingdom Metazoa; phylum Chordata; class Aves; order Passeriformes; family Ploceidae; genus Ploceus; species Ploceus nigricollis. The sequence continues at coordinate 993,570 of VXBC01004826.1, read as the reverse complement.
GAATTGGTACTGGTCCAGGGGTTATTCAGGATAGATTCTCACCCACCATGGGACGCCATCGTTCAAACCAACTCTTCAATGGCCATGGGGGTCACCTCATGCCTTCTGCTCAATCCCAGTTTGGAGACCTAGGCAAATCTTTTCTGAAAAGTCAGGTAAGGAAGATGTTCGCATGGTGACTTCAGCTTGTTTAGAAGCACTTCCTGAGATGCGTATGTTATGGATTAAAGTTTGCTTATGTTGAAAGACCTATTCAGATTTGATTCTGATAACTGATGCTCAGCTGATACAAAAATTCTAAACCACTTTTTTAATTGTACAAAAGATGCAAGAAGCACACTTTTTTTTTTTTTACCGCAAGGAAAGGTGCATGTGGCTTTGGTGGGTCAGAACGGTGTGTTTTATTTAAAAGATGGCCCTGTTTTTAGGGATAGGTGCTACTCTCCCACCACCCCTGCTCCTTCTTTCTCCCTTCCTGGCGAATAGAATCTTTGTTCCTCTGGTCCCTCTGGTACTACTTACCAAATGATGTACGCCACTCCATCATCTGCACTTCTTTCTCTATATCTCCCTTTCTGAAATAGGGGCAAAGCCAACTCTACCATACCCAGAATCAGGGACTCTTATCCCAGCAACAAGGACAGTCGAAGGATATGCCACCTCGGTTTTCTAAGAAAGGACAGCTTAATGCAGATGAGGTACATGACATGCCTACATTATTTACAGCCTATTCTAAATATTGCCCAATGATTATAGCAAGACGCGTTATTACGAGGACTAATGCTGGAACTCTTTCTCCTCCTCCTCATTCTCCTCCTTCTTTGTCCCTTCCTCTTTCACCTTTTACCCCCCTCACTTTCCTTAGGGTATCCAGCGTCCTATGAGCAAGACTGAGATATGAGGGCAATTTTTTGGGGTGTCCCTTCCTTCCCACACACTTCCAGGAACACTACTCTGACATCAGTTCCCATGCATCCTATTGATAACAAAACATTTAATTAAAACTTCAGAAAGTCCTGAACTTTAGAAACCTTGAAGTGCTGGACCAGGTTAATTTTTTTTTTGTTTCCTTTTGTTTAGAACTGGATAATAGGCAAAATTTCAAATGCAGAGTCAACTGCATTGTGATTTTGAGTGTTAACCAGACTTGTATCCTGATTTCTGAGCAATTTGGTAGAGTTTTATCTTGGCTGTAAAATACATCAGCAAACATGCTGATTATCTTCTTGGGTCTCTAACATACTGCATCTAAAAGGAGCATTTCCAGGTTTTTATACCAGTTGAACTAAATGCCAGTAACTTGCTTTTGGGGGAATTTCAGAACACATGTGGTTGGCTTAATCTTTATTTGAGTATTGTAGAAATGGAGTCATGCTTCAGTGAGATCAGTTGGATCTGATCATGGAGTCCATGGCTGTGTATTGTTGGTCAGAATACTTGAAACAGTTTGAGTTTTTCTTTGACTTACTGTTTACAGATTAGCCTGAGACCTGCTCAGTCTTTCCTGATGAATAAAAACCAAGTGCCAAAGCTTCAGCCCCAGATAACTATGATTCCTCCCAGTGCTCAACCACCACGCACTCAGACACCGCCTTTGGGACAGGTAAATACAAAAAATTCCTGTATGTTGTTGGCTATACTTTCCTGTTCATGCTTGGAAAACTTAATTTCAAATGTGGGAAGGGAGAGAGAAGTCTTTGATTGCACAGAGTGGGACTTGGGAAAAGAATGTATGGAACCAAACTAATTTGAGTTCCGTCTGCTTTTTTATGTTTTGTATTGTAAAACTTGATACAAGCAAAGGTAGATGTGCTACAAAGAAACAAATTCTGGTCTCTTTTTCAGCCGCCTCAACTTGGTCTTAAAACAAATCCACCACTTATTCAAGAGAAGCCTGCAAAGACCACCAAGAAACCACCTCCTTCTAAGGAAGAGCTTCTTAAACAAACTGTAAGTTAGTGTGCAATAGTGAATCTTCCAGCTTTGGATGTGATTTTCAAAAAGAATGTTTAACTGTGCTGCTTTTCCTCTCCAGGAGGCTGTTGTGACTGAGTATCTGAACAATGGAAATGCTAATGATGCTGTCAATACTGTGAGAGAAATGAGAGCTCCGAAACACTTCATTCCTGAGATGCTGAGCAAAGTAATCCTTCAATCCCTAGATAGATCAGATGAGGACAAAGAGAAAGCAAGTACTTTGATCAGCTTGCTCAAGCAGGAGGGAATAGCCACCAGTGACAACTTCATGCAGGTATTGTGGTCTGATAATCTTGCTGTTCTTGTTTCTTGGCTCTTCATGGTGTTTAGCTGCTGTAAAAGCAGTGTGCAAATATTTAAGTCCTGCTAATCTGAGGAGGTAAAAATAGTGCATGAACCTGTGAGGGGCACAAGAAGCAGTGAAAGGAAGACATGAAGTATTTAGGCAGTTGGAACCTGGGATCCTCTTTGCAAGTGATTACAGAAAATACACTATGAGTATTATGTTGCACAGGAACAGAATTACTTAGGAATTTCTTCTTGTGTGTGTACTGTTTCTTAGGCATTCCTGAATGTATTGGACCAGTGCCCCAAACTGGAGGTGGACATCCCATTGGTGAAATCGTACTTAGCACAGTTTGCAGCCCGTGCCATTATTTCAGACCTGGTGAGCATTTCCGAACTGGCTCAACCACTGGAAAGTGGCACCCATTTCCCTCTCTTCCTGCTTTGTCTTCAGCAGTTAGCTAAGTTACAAGACCGTGAATGGCTAACAGAATTGTTCCAACAAAGCAAAGTGAATATGCAGAAAATGTTACCAGGTAAGTGATGCCACAGAGCTCTTCTGTTTGTTACCTGATCCTAGAGTAAGCGAGATGTTGTTCTAGTTTATGCCAGAGTAAAGTAACATGCAGGGTTCTCTTGGTGGAATTAGCTGTCGTTATTGTTAGGAATGATGTTTCTTATGGGCTGGCTGGAGCGTGAACCATGACTTACAGCTCTTGAGAAGCACTTAACACGTGTCTTTATTTCATTGTCAGAAATTGACCAGAACAAGGACCGCATGCTGGAGATCTTGGAAGGGAAGGGGCTTAGCTTCTTGTTCCCGCTTCTGAAACTGGAGAAGGAACTGCTAAAGCAAATAAAATCGGATCCATCCCCTCAAGCCATCTATAAGTGGATTAAAGATAACATTTCACCCAAGCTTCATGTAGATAAGGGATTTGTGAATATATTGATGACCAGGTGGGATGCTGTTTTGATGTATTTTAGGTACTTGTTTGGTTAAGCTACCAGTAAGGCACTAACTCTCTAAAGGTTCAAATGTAGCTCTGCAGAAATCTGAGATGCAGTACATGGGGAGACAGATTGTTCTTAGTGAGCCTTCTCTAGTAAAATCCCATTGTATTTGAGAAGAAAGGCAAGTCTCCAGGCTTGCATCAGTGTGTGAAGTGTTTTCCTTGGGAGGAAGTACAGATCCATGTGTTTTTCTAAAATGTAGAGCTGTAACAAAGGCAAAACAAGGATTTTTCTGGTGTGCTATCAATCACAGTACAAGTCCCTGTGCTTGCTCCTGACTGCAGGTGGAAGCAGGAGGATAGTTGCAGTGATAGCTATCTGAACTTGATACATGTCAAGTGCTTTGATTTCTTAGTTTACAGAACTTAGCTTGTCTTTTCTTCTGTCCAGTTTCTTGCAGTATATTTCTAGTGAAGTAAACCCACCCAGTGACGAATCGGATTCTTCATCTGCTCCATCTAAAGAGCAGCTCGAGCAGGAAAAACAGCTGCTTCTTTCCTTCAAGCCGGTGATGCAGAAGTTCCTCCATGACCATGTTGATCTGCAAGTGAGTGCTTTATATGCACTCCAGGTGCACTGCTACAACAATAATTTTCCAAAAGGTAAGTACATCGAGGTCTCACCTGAGTTGACTTGTCCCTACATTTTTTAAAATTCAGCAAGTGCTTGAGAAGGTTATAAAGCTAACCAAGTTTAAATTTACTTTCATAGGCATGTTACTGCGCTTCTTTGTTCATTTCTATGACATGGAGATCATTGAAGAAGAAGCCTTCTTGGCATGGAAAGAAGACATTACTCAAGAGTTTCCAGGGAAAGGCAAAGCTTTATTCCAGGTAAATCTGCTAACATTAGAATAGAGACTTACTTTTTTTGTTATTTCTGCTGCACTGGAGTGTTTGAGAAGACTTGGGAAGTGTGTTTGGAAGTGTCTAAGACTTGCAAATATCTAGAAACTTAATGGAATATTTCACTAGGAAGGAGTTGCAAGCAAGATGACCTTAAATCTATTTACTAGAGGCCTATGTGTAGTGCAAATGTGGCTGAAAGGTTTTGTAAAATGAGTTGGGGGGGGACGATGAGTGTTCTGCGGAAGTACCTAATGGGGAAACACTTCCTGCTCCCTTAAACCAATTTTGTGTAACTGCAGGTAAACCAGTGGTTAACCTGGCTGGAAACTGCTGAAGAAGAAGAATCTGAAGAAGAAGCTGACTAAAGAACCAGCCAAAGCCTTAAATTGTGCAAACATACTGTTGCTATGATGTAACTGCATTTGACCTAACCACTGCGAAAATTCATTCCGCTGTAATGTTTCACAATATTTAAAGCAGAAGTATGTCAGTAGGATATTCTCTGCAAAAGGTTTTTGTAGTATGTCTTAATAGTCTACAATAAAAATATTTTAGAGTATCTTCAATGTTTAGATAACAGTGTATTAGCAGCATGCAATAATTACATCATAAGTTCTCGAGCAGAAGCAGTCTGTTGCAAGGGTCTTCTTTGCTGCCAGTTATCATAGGCTGTTTTTAAGTTAGAAACTGAATAGCAACACTGAATACTGTAGAAATGCACTTTGCTCAGTGTAATACTTGAGTTGTTGCAATATTTGATTATCCATTTGGTTGTTACAGAGAATCCTTAACTGTAATCGATGGTTGTTGCCGTAATAGTATATTTGCCTGTATTTCTACCTCTAGTAATGGGCTTTATGTGCTAGGTTTTAATATCCTTGAGCCTGGGCAAGTGCACAAGTCTTTTTTAAAAGGAACAGTTTACTTGCACAAAAACTGATCGGCTGAAGAGATGGTTTAATGCCCTTTGGAAGAGGTTTTCGTGGGTGTGAAACATGACATGGTGAGAAATTTGAATTGGTCCCTCTTACAGTACTGAAATTAAGTCTATTAATTTATCAAGACATGTTCATGCCCTGATTTTATATACTTGTATCTATCAATAAACATTGTGATACTTGACTTGTTTCTGAATGTCTCCCAGTAGAAAAGCTTTGGCTGATGACTTGTTCACTTAAGAAATGAAACATCAGTTGGAGTTGCCTTAGGTTGCAACCATCCTGAAATTATTTTTACACTCCTTGTCTGGATATGCAAATGAATTCTAAATAAGGTCACAGACAAGATGAAACACTACAGATGTGTTGTGACAGGAGGAGAATGATGGAATTCTGCTGAAGAAATGGTAGGGGGTTGCCTTGTGGTCCAATGTATGCTTTATCAGTGAGTATGTGCTTTTGACTTTGTTAATGCTTTGAGCTTCCCCCCAGGCCACATGCATGTTTCTGAATCAAGTGGCACTGTCTGTTAGCTGCCTGTTTCTCAAATCAAATTGGCAAAAAGAATCCCTACAAAAGAGTTGAATGATGTTGCATTGTACAGGCTTGAAATGTCATCTATTAAATACTCAAAACACCTTACTTCCTAGAACCTCGTCCCCAGTGAGTTTTCTTGTCCTCATTGATACTCGACTTAACCTGTTGAAGGGTGATGTATTTGTAATGGCAAAAGGGTAGTGGCTCCTGGACTGGGGCTTTGTTTGCCAGTGGTGTGAGTGCTGTAGCCTGTGAACTGTTATGCATCACAGGAGGTGAAGAGGTGGAGCCCAAGAAAAGGACTAGAACTGATAACTAGGCTTGCTTTGAGGAAAGGGAGAGTTGGAGTTGGCAGTGGAGCACCTTGTAATGCTGCAGCTGGAAAAGCATGTCATGGTTTGCTTGGAAGGGCTTCCTAACTCCAGTCACAGCTCTGCCCTCCTGAGTGTCCATGAGCCGTGGTCTGTCAGGGAGTTCTGCTGTGCCTTGGGAGCTTCTGTGCAGTGGAGCCCAGGAAACACAGGGGCTGTACAAGCCAAATGACATAAAGGGTATTGAACTTGAATTACTGGCAGGATTCCATGGCACCATCCCTGCATTTCAGAAATGGAGTGTACTCGGCAGTTGAAGGGAGAATGGGATACTGGTGTGGGGTCCATTTAAGAGAGACAGGAATGCTTCAAATGTAGTTCAGTGGCTCGAGGTTGAGAGTTGGCTGTGTGTGATCGATCTGCAGCTCCTGGGTGGCAGTGGTGAGCACTGACATCCTGGGGCTTCCCAGAACACTTAATGGTATGTTGTTCCTCTGAAACTCATGACTCTTCCCTATCCATAGAGTGATGTAGTCACTGCTAGAACTACAGGGGTGCAGACTTCACTCCTGGCTCCATGTGCAGGCTCAGGTGCATGTGTGCTGCAGGCACTAAGGTTCTGCAGTTCAAGACTCATGTAACAAGATGGACAAATACAAGTACAGTTACAGGGTTGATTTAATCCTAATGAATTCAAAATTCTGTTCCAGAATTGCATTTTTAAGTGTAATAAGGTGCTGTGAAGTGAAATTTACCATTGTTTCACTAATAGTGTTGTGTTTTTCCAAGTTTGTCAGTTTATCCTTGAACCTTGCTGTTACTGCTGGTTGGTTTAGTGGTGTATGGTGCTATAATACTTTCTGTGCATATGGTAATCTGTACGTGAAGCATGTGATGCACTTCGCTCCTGTGTACTGCAGAGGGAAGATGGGGAGAAACCACAAGGCAGGAAAGAGTGGTTTCCAACTCGGGTTATATCAGAGGTGAGAGGAGAAGGTAGAAGGATGTGCAAGTAAAAACTTGGGAATAGATCCGGAACCTGCAGCTAAGCTTTTCTGCCACATTTTGGAGAGGGCTGAGCTGGCAGCTATGGGCTCCTTGACACAGTAACTAAGCCTTGTATTCTTGCCCAGTCTAACATGCCCTTACTACAGCCTTATGTACCTGTGCATGGAGGCTTTGCTGCTTGGTTTGTTTCTAACTGACCACTGAGTTGGGAGCTCTGGTAGAGAAAACTATAGAAAGAATAACTAAAAATGCAGAATAAAAAAAATAAAAAACCCAGTAGAAAATGCCACAAAAAGGTGGAATTACCATCACATGACTTGGAAAAGCCCCAGGCAGTGTGAACAGCTCTGGGTTCTTCAAACTGGTGTAAAAATGGTGCTTACTGCAGTGTGCACATCAAAGTGGTCTCTCCATAGATGAGGAGAGGTGGTAGCATCTTCACTATCTTTACTGCTGCTGAAGTTTTTAAGTGCTCAAGTGCAAAACTTGTGGCTAATCTGGAACAGGGATGGCTGTTAGTTGGTTTCACTTCTGTGTTCCTGTTGACTATGAGTGGCATTGTACTTAAAATGTAAACAGAGTGCTTAATTCTACATAGTAAAGTCACAGTCAAAATTAAACCACTGTAACTGATAAATTATACTGGCTTTTATTAATATTATTTTTGTTAAGGGTTGGGTATAATTATACTGCCAGGAGCATTGGGAGAAACTGCATATTACACATATTTCCTACCAGTTAATAGCAACTCAGTTGATCCTCTGAAATTCTGAATTAGGTTGCAGTTCCTATTCAGGAGCCCTCACCTTGTCAGATGTGGGTTGGATTTTGTCATGGTGAATTCTCACTGCTCCTAGAGAGTGTCACAGTTGGACAGCTGCTGCCTTGTCACTGATCATAGCACTAGGACACCATCTGTCCAAGCTGCAGTGGTGCTTAGGTATGAAATCTGAGAATTCCAGGAATGTGTTCTGATAATTGAATCCTGGGAAATCATCTAATTCCAGCCCCCACTGTGATGTGCAGGGACACCTCCCAGGAGACCAGCTTGCTCAAAGTTTCATTAAGCCTGGCCTTGAACAGTTACAGGGATGGGGCAGCCACAGGTTCTCTGTTCAGTGTCGACCACCTTCATAGTGAAGAATTTCTTCCTTTTATCTCACCTAAACTCCATTTGAAGACATTCCCCCTTGTCCTGTCAATACCTGCCCTTGTCAGAAGTCCCTCTCCAGCTCTCTTGTAGAAGAACCTTACACAGGCTCAACAGCCCCAACTTCAGGCTCTCCCCCTGGGAAGGGTGTTCCAAATCACCTGATCAGTTCCTAAAAGTCAAAACACCTTCGTAACTCCTATGCAGTTCTGTTTCTTGAGGAACAGTGCAGGAAGAAGCCTTTCAGTGTGTGGGAAAAGGGGGAGGCTGGGTCCAGAACAAAATTGTTTAAGAGTGGCTTATCTGGTCTGCTTTTTTAGCAGATGGAAGCTTTCCTCTGAATGCTATTTGGACTTGGAGTGCTTTTTCCCCAGAGCAGTGTGTAAATCTAAACAATTTGATCATTTCAGTGCACTCCTGAACTGTACAAATTTAGAACACATCTGAACCATGAATTATCATGGTTTATGTTGCAACCCAGGCAAGCAGCTGCAGGGACTGATTAAAAAAGAGTCTCTTGCTAATTCATGCTTATTCTCAAAAGTGAGTTCCCAGGGAGCTGGTAACAGCAGCATGAAGGGTGGGGGGCTTGTGCTTGCAGGTACCTGACAAACCTCCATTTATCAACTGTGGTTGCTGCAGTGTTTGCTTCAAATGCTGCTCAGCTCCAGCCTTGTCCTGGTGTGGAGGGTGTGCAGGGGATCGGGCTGCGTGGCACCACTGATGTCACAAGGATTCCCCTAAATCTGGGAGGAGGTCAATACTTGGAAGCTGATAAATAGCCATGGTGCATCTCCTACATCAAATGATTTGAATGAATATGAGAAGGGACAAGAGTGTGAGTCTAGTGGCAGAACGGGTCAAAGTGTCACACAAAGATAGTGGCTTTTTCCCTCACCTCACATCAATCTCCTGTAAATTGATCACTGCTCCTTTTTTATCTCCAATGCTGTTGGCCAGAGAACCAGAGCACACAGCAAGTCCTCTTGCCCAGCAGGCAGAGACAGGCTCAGTTGAGGGGGCAAGATCCTGTAGGCACAGCTCTAGCCTGAAACAATTGTATCTCCACACATTGCATCTGGAAAAAGCAAAACAGAAACAGCAGCTGGTTGGGAGCGTGCTCTCTGACAGCAAAGGGAAAAGCTGCACAGCTACAGTTGCAGGCATCAAGGTGGAACAGTAACTTAAAGGAGACTGTATCAACATAGCTTTGAGGGTTTTTTATGCCAGGGTGGTTCTACATAGAACACCAGATATACCGCAAAAAAACTTGTCAGTACTTCAGAAGTAGCTGTATTTGTTATTCAGCAAGATACAAGGCGGTTACAGTATCTCCCTGGATGCACCCCTATCCTGGCATTTCAGAATAAGCTTCACTTCTGAAAGACCAAGAATTCTCTCAAACAGATTCAGGCCTTTCCCTCTGATGGTCAGGGACTAAGATTCTTCAGGTAGGAGTTCCTTGAATAATGTGCCTTTTAAGTGGTGCTGTAAAGGCACACAGGCTTGTCTGGGTTTGATTTAGGGAGCCCACATCCCTTTCCTTTAAGGGAGGGTAGTTGGAGAGGAGTGAACTGTTATTTTTAATGAGTTGACGAAGCAGCCATGGCAACAGTTACACTTGGCATGGATACATGGCTGGAGTGAGGAAAGCAGACAGCTGAGGGGAGTTTTATCTTCAAATATTTTGCAGTTTAGAACAATGTCAATCTTGCATTTAGTTTTTGTTTATGCTAGCAGTAGAAGTGCTTGAAGGATCTGATGTGTGAAGTATTCCCAGAATTTTATTATCTAAGAAGCTGTGCAAAACCACTTAACTTTGTGAAAGGAAAAGGGATCTTTAAGTGGTTTGATAGTGTGGAGGAGTTTATAGAGTATGTTCTGTTAGAAAATGGATGCTTCTCTTTTTGGTAGGACAAAGTGAAATTTGAGAAGTGGAAGTACATAGAGTTAAAACTGAAAGACAGGTGAAGGCTTGATCTGCCTTTCTTTAGGGATTTTGTTTAACCCTTTAAGAAATGATTGCATGCTCTTTCAGATTTCAGAGACAGCTGCCTCCACAGCAGAGTAACAAGCAAGGCTCCAGGCACACACAGCAGGCCAGCTTTGTGTTCCTTCCCAGTTCCTTCCCAGAGGCATAAAGCAGGGGAAGAATTAAAGCCTTGGGTTTTTCTATTTGTACAGATATACACTCATACATATTATGTATATCCCCATTTATCTTTTTTCCTTTTATTCCTCTTGGAGAAATGCCATTCAGTTACTCGATTATTTTAAGCTTAGGTTGTTAATATTTCTGAGTAACAGTAGGAGCATTAGTCCTAATCCCTCTTCCCAGTTTTGACAACAAAACAGGAACTGGCCTGGGCTTCAGCTGCCATGTTAACCTTAAACAGCCCTGTGAGCCAAGCTCAGAAAGGCAGGGCTCACTCAGTTCCATACAAAGAACATTTTAAAGTCAAGAGAGCCCCAGCCAGGCTGTGGGGAAGAGGCCCAGCACGACACAGCCATGAGAGGCAGGGTAGGGACACTGCACTGCTTTTAGGCTGTACATAACTGATTACTCACTTCATCAACACAGCAGTTTCATTTCCTGCTCCAGTGAAGGTTTCCATGGTGACCTCCAATTTCCCACAGTTTCCCATCTATAGGATTGATGTAATTTAATTGGCAAGACCATGAAGTATTTAGCTGTGATGAAAGGCCCTTCATAAATTCAATTAGATAAATATCTCAGAAGAATCACCATGCAGGCAGGGACCATAATGCAGTAAAACCCCAGCACATACCTGCAAGAGGTGAAACCCGTCAGTGGGAGTGCACTGATTGTGGCAGTCCAGGGGCTGGAATGGCTCTGATAAAAGACATCAGTTATAAATACAGAATGTGCTATTCTATCCTTGTGGAATTCTTGCCAGTGCAAATTCCATAATAATCTTCATGAAGGACTGAAGTGCAACTCAATTCAGGAATCATATAACATTTTACATAATCTCCTCAAAGATTCTACACACTTTAGTTTGTAAGGGGAAAAGTCATTGATTCAAACTCTTCCTTCCCCTCTTGCTTTAGGAACAGGCTGCTCCTTGGACTGAACAATATAAATCCAGGTAATCCTGTTACTTCTGACATCACATGAGCTTTGGATTTCATCCTTCAATAAGGACCATAAAAAGGCACTATAGATTGAGTTGAATCCTGGTACTACACCTGTTACCTGTACAGTAAGACACAGAACCAACAGCTAAATTAGACACTAGAGCCTGGAAAGATGGGAATGGGCTTCCTTCAGAACCTGGCTCCGGCTGAGAGCTCTGGATCCCAGCACGTGCACCACAGAGGAAGAGTCTCCCTGCACTGCAACACCACAAACACTGTACTGTCTCTGTGTACTCACCCCAGCACCTCCAGGAGCTCCCAATTCCCAGATGCTGTTTGCCAGGCACTTTCACAGCTCCACAAGAAGTAATCCTTAGTTTGCCTGACAATCTGAATAAAGCTTGCTGTTGCCATTTGCTGAAATGGCAGACATAGAGCACAATTTGGGGAGAAAAACCCCTAAATGCAAGAAAAAAACCTCAAAAAAGCACAATTAAGAAGGGAGCTGATAGATGGATGCCAGCTGTATTTATGCCCGTTCTGGGAAATCTCCCTTTCAGTTCCTCAGTGTGATAAAGGTTCATGTAAACTTGATCCTACTGGATTGGTCTAGGGAGGAAAGAGGGGGGAAGATTACATCTAAATTGGAAACTAATTCAAGTGAATAACAAAGAAAACATCTGAGCTCCTGCGGTGCTGGGTGGGATTCCACTTACTTAATTATCCAAATGCTGGGTGTCTAGACATCCACACACTCCTGGGGCAGCAGACAGGAACAGGTTCCTCAGAGTGACTCATGCCTCCTACCTTCCACAATTACCTTGGGATGGGATGATTTGCCCCCTGGGGATGCCGGGCCATGGGTGTCTCTCTACAAGGTGTCTAGACTGCTAATTTTTAGATGTCTGAAGATAGTAAAATTCACTTAAATCACCCGGCCCTGTAACAATGTAATAAAATGTGCCATTGTTGCCAGAGGAAAATTTAAGAATGTGATTGATCCAGCCCTTTCTTTTTTTTTTTTTTTCTGATAACAGTATGGGATTGATGCAATTTGGAAACCAACATAGTACTTTTCTCTACACAGCCCTTACAGCAACCCATTTAATTAGAATTGCAAATTTAGATATACAACCTGTAGGATCAGGTGCAGGAAATACATACAGCTCTATGGGAAAAAAAATCTTGGCCATAATGTCTCTCAAGGTCTCTGAAATTCTTACTTTTTTTGATACTGCCTTTTAAATGTTCATTTTATCAAATTGGTAATCATTATTTACAGAATTATTTTGTCTTTTTGTTTTTCCTTCTTTATTTTTCTGCTTCTGGAGACTTCAGGAGTTTCTCTAAAACACTGGATTTCTGCATCTCTAACCCACATTCTTTCCCCTTCTCTTCTTTGCCCTGTTGAAGGGTGTCAGCCCCATTTCCCTACAGCCTCTTCAGCTGCTGCAGCTCTGAATTGCTGAGACAGCTCTCTCTGAGCCCAGGGGAGACAATTATGGAATTTAGAAGCATCACAAAGGAAAATAAATGCACACGTGCTTCTCCTCACATCACCCTGTGCTATCTCCCTCCTCATTTTCCACCCTAACCATTCAAGGATGTGAGATGAATCCACCAGAACCTAAATCCAGAATGTTTGAATTAGAACTCTTGACACATTGTAAATTCTGGTTTGTTTTTCCTTGCTTATCCACTTTTGTATCCCTGGGGCACTTCCCTTCAGACATCCAGGCTTTTCACCGCAGCCACAAAGGCTGAACACTTTAAACAACAAACAGCCAAACAAAAAAAAACCCAACCAAAGACAATAAAACAAAACAAAAAATCCTAAAACACTGAGGAGTGTTAGTTCTCATTGTTCTTGCAGGTGAGGCTTAGAAAAAGCAGCAGGTAAAACAAGAATCAGGATCAAACAAGGTGGCAATACTGAATACAGAACTTGACGCTCTGCTGCTCAGAGACAACTGCATTAATCAAAGGAACTCCTAGGAAGCAGACAGTAGGTAAAGAAGCCCTGTAATCTGACAAAACTCCCTGGATTTATTAATATATCAATACCTTTTATTTAAGAAGCTTGCTTGGCTTTCAATTTAGATTTGTCTTCCCCTGATTCTCTCAGCTGGATTTTTAGCTTATTCTTTTCTTGTTCTACATGAGTGTTCTCCAAGATAACTCTCCATTATTCTGTGCAGTCCCAGCTTGCTTTCAAAATAATCCTTTTCCACTTGATACTAATCATGGCTGTAATTTCCTTTAACTGAAGTGACAAGAACCTTCCCTTCTACATCTCTCAACTTCACAGGTCAATCTGAAATTATAGAGCAGCATTTTAGTTGTGAGATTAATGTTACCAACTGCTTCTGTTAAAAAAGGAAAATTTAAAAAATCACCAAATAACAAATTCCTAAATATTATTCCCAAGACTGGGTGTGGATTTAGCACATTTGTTACCAGGGGCTAGAGCAGCACCCATTGCCTCTCAAGGTACAGCAGTTCACAGGGAAGGGAAGAAGCACAGCCAGGACATGGCTTCCACTGCCCTTCTCTGCCCACACCCTCAGCTGAATTCTGCTCACACTGTTGATTTTTAGGTTGACTTTGTTTTCTGGTCCCATGAGTCACTTAGAGCATCCACAAGGAAGTATATTCCATGTGTGGATCCAAATGGCCATCTCCATCAGAGAGATGCAAATCAGAAGGATTTCTGCTTCAGGAAAAGAAATTATTGGCTATGGAATAACCAGCCCTGCTGTAGCTTTTGTCCTGTACCCCAAAGTTATACCACTGGCTCACTTTAGTCATGTCAGATTTACTAATTCTTAAAAAGAGATCACAGAAATGCATCCTCTTAACTATTAACAGAAGCAATGTCTGCATTTGTAGCAGTTAATAGTTGAGAAATCTGACCAGGGAGTTCACAGCAAAGACCATCACACCTGGGCATTAAACTAAACCCAAGTGGAAGGCAGGAGGAAGGATGCTAAAGATTAGGACAGGACCAGAAGTCTAGGGAGATACAATCACTGGACTGTACCTAAAGCAGCTCTGATTCTCTGACTGGGACACCTGTGAACCTGCAGGTTTGTCTGGTGAAGTTTTTCCAGAGAATCCACATAATATGTGGGTCATGGCTTTTTAGTTGTGCATCCCAAACTCACCCCCCACTGCCAACCCCAATGATTGGTCTGTGGTAGTTTTGGGTTTGTTTTTTTAAACAAATCATCACATGAAATTTTCCCAAACAAAACAAATGCATGTGATTATTTGGCAACCTCAGTGATTGAGCAACTACAACCACAGCCTCTGCTGAAGCTCTCCAGGAGATATTGATTAATTGCCTACAAAAAATACTCTGTGAAAGCAAAGCAGCTTCATAGCAGTCTAATTTGGACAGGAATTGAATCAAGTCATGCCTGGCCAAAACCCAGCTCTTCAATGTGGGGATCAACAAGGATGGTCAGCTTTTAGGCAATAAAGGTTTAATTCTGTAAGACAATTCTGACCATAATTTGTTTTCAAGTCACACTCCTGGCCAGCACTTCAACCTTTCTAATAGCAAAATTATGTGTTTATAGTTTTCTTTATTTAAATTAAACAATTCAAAACCAAACAGATCTTTTTCACTGGACTTCATCTTATGAAGAAGGAGAAAGGGGCTATGGTTCTATTACTAATCAAGCAACAATGTTTGTCATTTTTTTAATCAAGGTACAATTTATGCTCCAAAGACCTTGCAGATCAGACAAAAATTCATTTCAGCTCTGTAAGGAATCATCCTGCCCCAAAGCAGCTTCATGTCAGTGCTAAGTGAAATGCTGTCCTGATGTACAATCTGGATTCCACATCTTCACCCACCCCCCTGCCCACTATGTTTTCTTACACGTTTCTCAAAAGCAACATCAAAGACAAAAATGTATGAAAACCCTAAGAAATACAACATCACTTCAGCTGGAATACAGCAACAGGACATTTTGCAAAAGTACAGCTGAAGGGAAACTGCTGCTGTTTTGGGGCAATTTAGGCCAGGATGGAGAACAATTTAAAACTTGCAATTCTTTTTCACTGAGAATTATTTCTATGCAAATATTATAGATAACCACCAACTTCTCCCTTATGTGGAGCTTGCACTGCTGCCAGCTGAGGTGAATCTTGGGTTCTTCTAGGATCACAGCACAGTCTGGACTGGACAAATCCCTTTAGATCATTGTGGTTTTTTTGTTACATTTTTCCTATTTTTAAGATATACTTCCCTTGATTTTACTGTTACAATTTCCACTCTCCAGTTTTACAGTTGGATAGATCAATAGTTCTTGCACATGCACTGAATAAAATATCCTTTCCCTGCACTGTTTAAAGGCAACAGAAATTGAAACACTCATGGCAAGGCAAGTGTCTCTTGGGGCATTAATTACAGACAAGTCAGTGCAGAGCAAAAAAACCAACACAGAAGATCCAAAATAGAAATGCAGAGACCCAAGTAATTAAGGATCAAGACTATAAATAATATCTATCTAAGCACTGATCTGACACATCATTGATTTTCTTTCCTTCCTTGCCCCTTCCAGTAACACCATTCTGTTTATATGGCAACTCCTAATTACCTCATAGCCATACCTTGGCTACTGCCTGGACAAACCTTGAGCTGCCCAGATTGCAGAAGGAAATGAGGAACACTCCAAAGTTACAGGCTCAATCTCCTGCAGTCCATGCCAGTTCCCCTGATGCAGTGACCATAAAACAAAAGAGCTGCATGCATATGGAATAGTCTGTATGAACACTTTGACTAAAATCACCACCTCGAATTTGTGCATGAATGTGCTTCATTCTGCAAACCCAAATGAGACCTAATTCCTCTTTCCTTTTTAGTGTTAGTAAATAGCTGCTGACAATAATTCTTCCTCTCCAGCTGGTCTGGGACAGCTTCCCAAAAGAAAAAAGAATGTTACCTTTTGGTTAGACAGATAGAGACAGTTTAAAGCAGTTCAAACCCTGTTGAAAGCTGGAACAAAGCAGTTTTCTGTCTTTAAAAAGTAGAGATGGATGAAGAGATGTTTCATCTTCTCTGAGGCATCTTCAGAATTGGGAGTTTACTGTCACCAGCTCAGAGCAAGACTGGTATTTCTTAGTATTTATCAGTATTAGCTCTGCTTAAAGGAGTCTGTGGTTCAGCAGTGTCTGTACAGCCAGAACCTCCAGGGGCAAAGGTGAGAAGACTCCAAAACCAGTTTTCTCTAATGGAGTTGTGGAACCAGACAGAGGGAATATAGCATTGCATGAGATTCTTCTTAAATTACAACCTCCTCAGTCCTATAGAATGAGCAGCCAGCAAAGACGAGCTCTCTACTACTACCTGCGTGTCCTAAACCAAAAAGTCTCTTCTGAATTAGCAGATAGAGTAGGGAACATTCTGGCTGAGACCTATCTGTCACTGAAAAAAGATTGTGCAGCCAACTCAACTGCACCATTGACCAGGTGCATTTACTCAGGACCAGGAGGTCCTAAGAACCAGAGTGGGCCCACAATGCTCCTCAAAATGTCCAAGAATGTTTTAGGTATTCCTCAGTGTGTCCAAGAATGCTTTAGCTGTTGCAATTAGCATATGGGATTTGCATACGAGAGAGGCAAGAGAGGAGATTCATGTGCTAAGAACTCTGAAGGGTTCAAAAACATTTAAAGAGCCAGAGCATTGCTTGGAGCCTTCCAAGGCAAAAGAAAACACCCCGGAAATCACTACCACAAACACTCACGCTCAGGTGCTAAACCCCCCTGTTTTCTTCAGCTAAGACCGGGCATTTGTATTTTAATCAGCAAAGGCTGGGTGGGAAGGCATGAAATTCCTGTAGGCTGTTGAGCCAAACAGCACTGCTGGAGTTCAGGCAATAGCACAGCAATGCTGGGGGCATCTCCAAACAGGGGATAAAGGGACACACATAAAATAAGGATGACACATATTTAGAAGCAGCAATAGGGACCTTTTAGCATTTATAATTTCAAATGGAGGAAAACTCAATCAAGTTTGCCAGCCCCAAATACCTCACCAGCCCCAAGCTCTGGAAGCTGCAGTGAAAGAAGTTTTTGCCTCAGGGCAAAGGAAGAATTAAAAAGAGGAAGAAAACAACCCAGAGGCACTTAAAGAACAATAGCTATGATGAGCATTCTTAATCTCTCCAATAGTTACTAACCACAGGTAAAAAAGACATTACAAGCTGCATGGCTACACATGAACTGTACCTTCTATAGTGCAGCCAAGACCAAAAAATCGTGAAGTTCCAAGTATTTCTAGTATAAAAGTATAAAGCTTGAGCAGATGTGGACCAAAAGTCATAGACAGGATGGAAATAATACTCATTTTCAGTATACTGACATTGAATTTCTCTCCTAGGTATTCCCATATCTGGTATTCCCTCAGATTCTATCTCCAATTCAAATCCTCTTCTGCAGAGCAATTAATGTTTAGACAAATAAAAAAATACTATTATTAGGAATAAGTACTAGTAGCTATGAGAATAATGAGCATTCAGTCACACACCTTTTTTCACATCCATTTTGCCAACTTGTTTTGTTACTCACATTAATACTTAATTTGTCCCTGCTGATTGCTGCTCCAGCTATAGGATTTTCCCAGGTAATTTCTGAGCTCCAGATTTACTGACTGTAAGGTAACTACCAATATTTAAGAAGGGAATCTAAAAAAACTGCAAAACACAGCAAGGAGGAAAAAAGTAAGGAGCAAACTTGTTCCAGAAAGCCTGCAAGTCTGAACAGAAGATGTCAACAGTAATATAAGTTTAAAACTTTGCTGCAAAAAACACTGCTCTAAGCAGTGAAATATTTAATGTGGAAAGTAACTTATTCCTAGGAAGTGGCACTTCCTTATAGAAAGAACTGATAAAATTTTAGCTGTTGTGCTCCTACCATAGGTCTTGCCTTGTCCAAACCCTTCCTTGGCAGCACATTCCCAGATATATTGCTTGTTTCTGTGTGGATAGAGTACTGTGGTTTTCTGAGTTAAATTAGCAGAAGTGGACATTTACAAAGAGAATGACTGATTTACACACAGATGCTTTGTCATTCAGCAGTGACAGCTACTCCTTCCCACCAAGTACTGACCTGGAAAAGCTTCTGAAAAAGAAAATTGAGTAAGTGGATTAAAAAAATCAAAAACAGACACCCCATCCAACTTCCCTCTTCTGCCCCTCCTCCAAAACCCCCCCCAAAACAAAATACCCAATCCAGCAACTTTTTTTTTTGTCAAGTTACATTTGAAATGTTCTGTGGAAGGCCAAATCTACAAATTTCAGGAATGAGATCAAATTCTACATGCCTCTTTCCTCTTGTATTCTGGAGATTATGTGATGCTCATACGTGAGGACAGCAAAATGCTGAGCTGCAACAGAGCTCACCAGGAAACACTTCCTACAGATGTGGAACTGTGGATTGAATGGATGCAATCCACATCATGCAACTGTGGATGCAAAACAGAAACTAGGAATAAAGCACTTCTCTAGCAAGGCAGTGTTACACTTCTAACTTGCTGTATTTCATCCAGGAATAGATTACTGCTAAAAATAAAGGAATTTAATAGCTGCAAGCCAACCACCTAATTCAGAAGGCAAGGAATGCTGCCAAGAGAGAATTACGGCAACATTATTCCACCACGGCACTTTCAAAAAACAAGCATTAGAAAATATGAATTAAGCTAAAACACAGCCTTCTCTCCAATTACAGCAACACATGACTTTTTACATAACCTTAATCCTCCCATTAACTTTCCTCCTCAAAGGGAAGAAAAAATAAAATGACTTCTGGTTTTTGGTAGCTTTTTGATTCCTCTTTTGCTACATAAAAGCAGAGGAATAGTGAAGCAAAAGCATCCCTTTGTCCCCTTTCTGTCCCTGCTGATTGGCCTCTTGTACATCACCCAGTTCAAGCTGTATTAAGTCATAACCTCTCCTTACACAACTCCTTCTGTGGAGAGCACGAAAAATACCTCTCACAAGAGATGTCTGAAAACCCCTGTTATTTTACGCTTCCAGAAAGCATCTCTCTCCAGCTGGATGTTAGATCTGAAGACCCACTCAGCACTTCATCTAGAACCATCTTTAGCCAACACTAATTGTATTTTCTGTACATACAGCATCTAACAAAATCTGCAGACTTTTCATAAGGAAGACAGAATTAGTAACAAGATAAAGCTATGACAGCAGAGGTGTATTTGAGGCAGAGGAAAGTTTCTAAGATCCCATAGTAAGTGCTGCACATCTTTTTCTTTCCTATTGTTAAGAGCTGGCTACTGTCACACCTGCCACTGCTGCCCGTGCTCTGTTTGTTTCACCCTGCATGTATCAGCTTTCCTTAGTTGTACCAATTTCCTCACACTTCCCCACAGCCTCGTAAATGAAGCCATGTGACATCAAGCGTTCCCAGCTCAGCTATCCACTGCTTCCCTGTGGTTCTGGGTCATGATTCAGCTTTGCTCTGACCCAACAAACAAGAGGGTTGTTTTTCTACTCTGATGCTAAGTTTCAGGTAAGACAACAGATAGAAACTTGGTATCAAACTGAGCCACAAAGAGAGACATCTCGAGTGTTCTGCATTCTGTCTGCTATGGTTACCAACTGCCCATAAACACATGAACAAACCCATCCACAATGAGAACAGCTCATGCTCACAACAAACCAGAAATAGCAGCATGGGAAACTTCACTTTCACTTAGTGCTTCAAGTGAACTATCAGTAGTGACAATCCAGGCCTCCTAAAAACAAGGCAACATATTTAGGCCATACAGTCTATTAGAACTGGTAGCAATACACTATCCAGACCTACAGAATCTTCTCTTAGCAAATGCTTGACACAGGAATTAATGACCAATGGAAAAAGAAAAACATTTCCTCGGACTGGTACAACTGGTTTTTTCCAGAACCACAGAGAGAAATCAGATTTAGTCTACAGCACAGCAATTTTTCATTGTTATTCCTGAACACATTATGTGAAAGGACTTAGTTCCCAAAGCCATGTACTTACAATACAGTGAGGACCACCTCCTCCAAACAGATTCCATTGTCAAATTCAACCTTTTCAGGTATTCTGCTTATACCTTCTAAGGGGTAAAATAGATCACTCCAAACAAATAAGCAAGAACATTTTATTGTGACACTTGCAGCTTTACCCTTCTTAAGTAACACAGAGTTCTCCCAAATGTCTTTACCAGCTAATTTAAATATTTCATCTAAATCTGCATCACTAGGTTATAAAATTTCTCTAAGATCAGCATATTTTCAACTGATTTAACACAAAAAGAGAAGCAAAAGAATGAACCCGTGAAAACATAAAAGAGCTGCATCTTGGCACATTTATTCTTTAACAGAAAGTAAGAAAAGCTTCCCTACTGACCTTTACTCCGAGTGAGGAAAAAGATAAATATCTACAGCTCTTTGTTGGATCCAGTAGGATTTTAAGATCCATCTATGCATGTATAATCACAGAACAAAGTTTCAGCCGCACTGAACCACCTAAGGAGATTTCATGATCCATAGTTTTTACATGCATTCCATCCTCGGTGTGCTGACTACAGGACAGAGATTCTGTGCACCTACAGTGGTTTAAATTTAAAAATACACCATAAGCCAACTTAGAGAAACACCCATTAGTAACCAATAGAAAGAATCACAAGAAGGTCTCACAACAGTTTACTAAAACATTAAGGTTCTTTAAATCACAGTTTTGAAATATAAAAATTCTATCTCTCCTGTAACTGAGATGTATTTACATGAACTTTTTTAAAATACGGTCTGTAATTCAGCTCTAATCGCTGTCATCTGAGCCCCCTTCAGAGCCCTCATCATTAGATGCCTCTGGCTCAGACTCGTTCCCAGAAGCTCTGGCAGACCCCTCGTGGTCAGAGCCCCTCTCGGAGTCTCTGTCGGACTCGGCGCTGCGCGAAGCCGGGCGCGATTCGTTCTCGGAGCCGCCGGAGCCGTGGCTCCTCCCCGACTGCACGGACTCATTGTCCGACTGCTCCGACTCCGAGCGCCGCCTCTTCCTCGGGGACCTGTCACTGTCAGACTCCTCCTCGGACGCGCGGGCACTGGACCTGCGGGGACTGCCTGCCTCGCTGCCAGACTTGTTCCTGTTATCGGAATCGCTATCAGAAACAATGCGTTTGCTGCGCTGCTGCTCCCCCTCCTCAGAATCACTGTTGCTATTTCTAGCGTGCCTGTGGGGAAAAGCAGAGGGGAAAAATGGTATTAAAAGGTGCCCCTTTTAGCTGATACATATAGCAAGACACCAGGATTTGGGTAATGCTAGTGTTAGAAGAATGAGTGGAATTAATTTGCACTGGGAAGGGATGTTGCAAGTACAATGAAAAACTTCTCATTATTTTTGTGTTCTCTCATTAACACTGCATTTTCTCTTGAAGGCATACATTGAAACTCTAAGTTCATACAAAGTCAATTAAGGTTCTTACCCATCATCAGCAATTTTGAGTTTGTCCTCATCAGAAGAATCATCACTTGATGAAATGATGGCTTTTGATTTGATCTTTCCTTTCATTGAAGGAGGCAGACGTTCTGGTTTGGGCTGTATAGGGGGAAAACAAAAGGGCTGCTTGTTCATGTGGCACAGGGCCCAAATGTAGAAACACGTTCAGAAAACCAGACATGCTTTTAAAAATTTTTCCATTTACTATCACTTAATTCTAGATGGCTTTGGAAATACCCTTTTCATCCTTGAAGCAGCAATAGCAACAGGGGAGGAGGATAAAAATAAGCTCTAAGACCAGTTGGCTGCAGGAGGTTTTGCTGTAATTTTCAACACTAATAAATCTCTCTTAACCAGGGTAATGCTGAACTCCAAATACATATTTAGAGAGTGATGCAGTTATTCAGGGTTTAACTTACAGCCTTCTTCTTCTCTGCTTTGGGTGGACGTCGCTTTTTAGGCCGCGGGCCGTTCTCGTGTTCTTCATCATCACTCCCCTCTTCTGCCTTCTGGGGTCTTGAACAGAAACACATTTTATATGGCATAAAGCATAATATTGCAAAAAACCCTTAAAACATACACAAATACCAGTCTCAAGAAATGCCCAGTTCATCAAGTGTTACTCCTACTTCTTTTGCAGAGTGGTTGCTTAAGTCTTATAAAGTGTAATGTGTTAGTAAAAAATAACCATGTGACATATTGATAAGAGTTTGTTTTCCAACTGTTACAAAAGACTGCTGAGAATTTACTTAAAAGCCCTACTATTGCTCTAATATTAAATTGACATTAATAATTAATTAATTAATTAAAGTATCAGCTACCTCCTCCTCTTCTTCTTCTTTCTCTCACCCTCCTCTTCTTCCCCATCCTGTTCACTGCCACTGCCCTTCCTCTTCTTTTTCTTTCTAGAGATGGGCAGATCTTCATCACTGTCATCATTGACGAACTCATCAAACTCCCCTGCTCCTTTTTTGGAACGCTGTAAGAAACACAGACAACACAACCTATTATTCACATCCCAGTCACAAAGCTACCAGGAAACAATTCAAAATGGAAATTAGCTGAACATGTTCTAGAAGAAATGAAAATACAGACCTTCTAGAGACTATGGCAAAGTTGCCACAAAATAGGTATCATTTAGAAACTGATTCCGAATTGGCACATAATAAGATAATCTTCTGTTATTTTAACAATTGAACACATTTTAGTGATGCCACCACACTCAGAATTTTTAAGTATTAGCTTCCAATTTTGACATTTTAGTATTAAACCTGTGCAATTTTACTCAGTAGAGCCTAGGAGCTTGAAATTAAAAACCCGTGCTCCTGCAAGAGACTATATATCAGAAAGGGAAAATTAAGGAGGTTTAAAAGAACTAAAAAATAAAAAAAAGTGATTAAAACATTCTGTTCTACCCTGCCTCCACCGCCACCACGTTTTTTCTCCTTTGATCCTTCTACTTCACCAGTGAACATCAGAATATTCTTGGTCTTTTCCACATATTGAGCTCTTTGTTCCAGAAGTTTCTTCTGCTCTTCTTTTTCTCTCAGGCGCTTCTCTTCCTGAAACACCAAGGAAGCCAACCATTACCATCATATTTGCACCCCCACGGTGATTGTAACACCAGGCACAGAAATTATTTGCTGTCAGGAGACTGGAAAATTGCTTTTTGATGCTCTGTGTCACAGCAGAAAGTGCACATGGCAAAAAAAAAAAAGTTTTTTACAAAAAGTTTTCTACAAAAAAAGTCCATGGTAGAATAGGTAAAAGTCTGATGACAGAACTTCTGGCACATCTATTTTATTTCATTATACAACTAAATATTTCTGAGGCTATGGGGAAGAAAGAATTAGCTGCAATATTTTCAGCTGGCACTTACTATGACTAAGAAAAACAGCTAGTAGGTACCACCCCAGAGCTGCAGGAGCACACATATTATCAGTGTGTATACTTATAAAATGCAATATACAGAATTTAGTGCAATGAAACCTGTTCTTTAAGCAGTTTCTGGCGAAGCAGCTCCTTCTCCTGCTCCTGCTTGGCACGCAGCTCCCTCTCCTCCTCATCCTGCTTGCGTGCCCGAGCCACATGATACTGGGCCTGGCTCAGTAAGTCGGAGCATTGCCTGCAAAATCCAAGGTTCTCAGGTAAGGCAAGGTGGCAAACACAAAAAGAAATGCTTTTATAAAGTGCCTGCACCACAACATTACATTCCTATCCCCAGTGAACTAAAAACAGCTACTTGAAATAGCACAAAGAAGAGCAGTGCAGATTTTTGAGTAAATTAAAGCATTTTAGTAAGCTAATTTATCTTCCAATGTATCATTTCAGAACATATTGCTTCACACTTCAAACGTAGCCAATTCATATACAGAAAACCCACACATGAACGTAAAAGGAATCATGCCAACCAATTTGGAGAGCTTCAGAAGTATGGTTAAAAAGAACTTGTATTTAATCACAACAACCTAACAAACCTTCTCGGAAAGGCAAGGCAAAATTCAAGCTTAAAACACCCAGTAGTGTGAGAGTTAAGGTTGCATAAAGTGTCCAAGTCACACAAAACATTAAAGTAAGGTGCTTTCAACCCCTTCTTAGCTGATGCCAAAATGACATTTCTTTTAATATTAAAATTTTCTTCTCTGCACAAAGTGCTTCAATGATACCCATTCAGATGTAAAGTGCGGGATGGCCAACACATGGTATTTGTATGGGGCTATGGAAATCTTACAAGAATGTGCAGAAGTGAAACACAGGAAAAGAATGAAACAATGGAAGGGAGTAACCCTGCACTTGTATTTCTACTGTTCTAACAAACTGACAGTTGAAATTTTGGAATCTAGTTTTAATACTTAAAAAACCCCCCAAATACAGGACAAAAATATTTCACTTAGCATCTGAATGAAGGATTTGTTTGTGGGTTGTTTCTTTTTTATTTTTACCTGGCTTCTGTAGCAGCAAGTGCCAAGTCAAATCTCATCTTATCACCTACTTTACTCAAGTAACTGAAATACCTGGAGGAAATCACAAGAAGCCAAAGTAAGCAAAGATGGCATTACTTACATATTTATTGCAATTTTGCCTTAAAACAAAGCATTTACTCCTGAATTGCAAACCTTCAGAACTCAACAGATGAGGAAATCCCACCAATTTCCTCTGTGCCAACACCTTTTAACACAGCACCTTTTAACAGTTAAGAAGTGCATTCAGACTACTCCAAATCTAAAGCATTCTAAAACCACTCTGGAGAGAGAAAATTCTAAAGAGAGTTCTGAGATTTCATTTGCTGGCTCCTACCAGTAAATACATTGCTGATCCCAACAGATTGATTTATCTGCCACAGATTACATGCCTGAATTCAGCATAAGAGAAGGAAGGGAAACTTGTTTTTCAAAAATCCTTTCAGAACAGCCTCCTTGAGCTAGTGGACAGGCCCTTGAGAATACAACAAACTTACAAGTAGATAGTAAGCTATGATGATCACTGCTTTGAAAAGTTTCTCCAATTTAAAAGAAAATTACTTCTAACTTCCAAGACTGCCACAGTTTCTTCCCGTATACCCTCAGACACATTTCAAAAGAAGTGTTTTTGTGCTAGACTCACATTCTTGGGTATATGAATATAATAACTCCTCGCTTGAGGTCTAGACTATGGAGAGTATGTTCCAAAAATTTTAGTTAATAGGAAAAATAAATAACAAGCTTCTCATTAAATTTCAGTTAGAAGTTAGAACTTCTATCCTCAACATAACAGCAGAGCTAGGAATGCACAAATCATGCACCAGCTACGCCTAGGAGCTGGATAAATAGTTGAAAGCTCTGTTCAAGGATGGTGACAACTGGGTCAGATTAATCACACTGGTGTCTGCACAAAATTTTCTATTATTGTTTTTTAAACAGAACAAAAATATCTCAAATGCACTTAAGAAATTGCTTCAGCTCTTAAACTGTGACAGTACTCGGGCTTTACTTGCCAAAAGGAGGGTGAAATTACTCTTAAGGGACTGCCAGTCATTAATTATGCTTATGTAAGATAAACAATTTGCTTTTAAGCCTTATACTTTGCTTTGAAAGAAGTCATAAAATAGTATTTAAGTTGTAGAATAATTGTCAACATCTTTTCAACTGTGCTGTTCTGGGAAGAAGAGCATCTTGGTCACAGCAATAACAAAACTCTTTGAGAAACACATACTGGCACCTGATCGAACAAAACTGGTTCTGGAACAAAATCTGAACACGCAGTTTTGTCAGGCCCAATATTTTGTTTTCCTAAAGAAACTCTAGAATTACACAGTGCTTTGTAGAATATGATTGCTCTTCTAACCAGATTTGTGCTCAATACTGCAAGTATACTGTAAGGGGACAACAACATGAATTATAATGATTAGAAACAAATGATCTTTACCTGTGGGCGAGCTCCAGTTCTTTCACAGCATTAAGCACTTCCTTCAGATTGCTTTTTTCATCTTTCAGGACAGAGGTAGCAAGTCTTTGCAGCACTAAAGCTACATTAAACATGAGGACTGTATCACTTGGAGCCACATGCCTGGCCTGGAAAAAACCCATATTTTTAAGATAAGATACAATGTGATGCAGAAAAGACATACAGAGAATAAAAACCACCATTTCAACCCCAGACCACCAAATTTAAAGAAACACAAACACACATCAACTAACAGTAATTTTATTCTGTGATCCATGATGTTCTAGATCCATACCTTTAACAAAGTTTGTTTGCATTCCTGTAATTTGCCACATTTAAACAGTGCCCGGGCCAAATATAACAACACTTCAGTGTTTTGATGCTTATAGAACTTTCTGAGGCAGTTTTCATACTGAAATAAAAGAAAAAAAAATCAAAGTAAGAGGCAACAGTGGTTTGTTATTTTGGTTTGCTAACTCTAGTAAATGTTTCTATTCCTAAAAAGCATTACTGCCAATATGCCTTTTGTTTTTTAAAGAAGAAGTGCTACGTGGATGCCTCCTTTCCACTGATCAGAACATTCTCTCTCCTATCCATAGCAAGCACTTGATTTTTTCTAGAAACTAGCTGCAGCCCAGAAGGCTCTGTAGGTCTTAAGTACAAAAGAATACTTTTTAAAGTAGCATTTACTGCAACAAAGTCCAACCAACATGACTCATTTTAAGACCACTCAAATGTTCTCCACAATATGTGGGGGGAATAAACAATCTATTTTCTTTATTCATATGAGATATTTTACCAAATGAAATACATTTAATATACTAATTCCACATATCTGATGTATAGTTAAAAAAAAAAATCCAGACTTTCCAGATAACTCAACATCAAATTTGTTCTGTCCATCCAGCTGAGGAACTTGCCCATGCCAAGGGATATGAGTTTCTCTAAAGTGTAAAAGATGACTTGTTACTATAACTTTTGTGGGTCTAGAATTAAAGGCATATAAGATACCAAACACTTTAATTTTCAGTAAAAAGCACCTTCTGTTTGACATACTCTTTTCTCAAGGAACCCTTCACCCTCTCTAAGCCTCCAAAATAGCAAGGAATACAAAGTACATTTTATTTGCAGCTCAGGTACAGAAAAATTGCCCTGAATTGTAACACCTGAGGTTGTTACTCTTGGATCTCATTGTGTTGGAAGCACCTTCAGCATCCAAGATTTTGTGTTTAACTCAAGCCTGCCTCAGATTTGTATGCTTTAGGGTAGAGAACTCAGAACCATAATTATTGTGGCTGCACTAAGCTGGGATAGTAATTTCAATTTGTCTCCCTTTGAATCCAATATTTCACACTGTGACTGCATAGCAAAACCCAGGGAACAATAAAACACTTCAGTAAATAAACACAATTCTAATAACACCTTTTCTTAAATAAATTAGCAAATGAGTAAAATATTTTTTCTCCCAAATCGATAGGTGAAAGTGATACCCATTTCTCCACTGTAATTCACCACTTAAACAATTGCTAAAATGAGATTTTCATTAGACTTTTTGTCAATAAAAATAGTCAAAGTGCTAAAAAAACAACAGAACCCATTCAAGCACAACAGAGTGAATGTGACTGTGCTGCCAAAGCTTGCTAACAATAGTTCACTGGAAGACAGTGACTACTGAGCTCCTGATCATGTAAGAAAGGCCCAGCAACACTTCTTTATTAAGCATCACAAAAAGCTTCAGAATAGCTCTGAATAAAGTGTCTTTGAGCCTCAATAAAGACTCATCTTAATGATGCAAGTTTGTTCTTTGTTTCTGTCCTGTTCAACATATGCTGTGTTTTTAAGCTTATTTGTATGCTTTTCATCAACTAATTGAGTCAATTTACTCAGAATAGGCTGACACTTGAATATTTATTTGCTTGGGCAGGTCAGGTCAAACTAGCTGACCTCAACAGATTTCTTCCACAGTGAATTATTTTGAGATTTTAACTGTGGTGAGTGAAATTACAGCCCAATCAGCTTTTAAGACAGCTTTTAAAGTATTCATGTAGGCATTTACAAGAACAAAAATAGGAATTGTTGCTATTTAAAAGAAAATCCCAGCAGCATATTGTATTTACTTTGGAAACACCTGCATGTAAATCACACACAGTAACTACACTGACTGAAATCGCTCCGGCTGATAATTTATTCCACAACCAAAATTCTAACCCTGCTACCAAAAAAAGTATAAAAGTTGATAGGTGCTTTGTTACCCCTCACCCACATTTGGCAGTCTGTTACTAAAGCTAGACTTGACAGCAAACAGCTTGTTAGAAATAGGCCTAGAACTTGTTAAAACACTGCTCAGAAACTTTCCCAGCTGCCCTGACAACAGAAAGACATCTAGAACCCAAACTCCCATATCTAGAAGTCATCTAAGCCAAGACAGGAGGCAGTTCAATGTGGAGATGTTACCATCTGCACAGCACTGATGTACTGCTTCTGCTCCACGTAGATATGTGCCAAATTCAGCCACACATCGCTGATATCTGCTGTGGCCTCTCTCACTTGGGCAAAAACATCACGAGCTTCACGGAAATATCCTTTGTGTGCCAAGACAGCTCCTGAGGGGAGAGGAATATGGACAGTGTGAGCTCCCAGGTTCATGTACTGTGCACTCCTACCACAGAAAGCTCAATACCGCCTCAATAAAGTGTCCCTTCAAAAACTGACACAGCTGCCACTTCCTGGGCTCCACTCTACAGTGCTCAGGCCCTGAAAAAACAATTTTCTATTAAAGGACAAAACTTAAGAATATGATCACCTCTGAAGCAAAACTAGAGTCTGATATTCACCTATGCCATTAGCAGCATACAAATTCTTTGGGTCATTTCTGAGGACTTGCTTGTAGATGGCTAATGCACGGTCTTGGTGACGTTTCTCCTGCAGAAAGAAATGCCCCAATTCATCACTCACTTCTAAAGTGGGGTATTAAAAGATCTACCCAGAGATTTTATGAACTAGAACATGCCAAACACACATTAAGAAGAAGTTCTGAATAGCTAACAACATACAAAGAATAAACAAACAAACCCACACACAGGGCAGAGAGATGCCCATTACCTTTTCTCTGTCTCTTGTGGGTTGATGGAGAGTCTGCAACCAGACATTGCCAAGAGCCAGCATGGAATAAGTATCATTTTGTGTGGAGGGCTGCTTCAATATTCTTTCAAATTTCTTCTGTCCTGGACCCCACTCTTGTTTAGCCAAATGAAGATTGCCAATCAGAGACCAGGCATCTGGATGATCCTAAATAAAAATTCACTCCAAGTTAAAAAGAAAAGGAAAGTCTTTTCCTTTGCAAGGGTTCTTTTTCAAGTATAAAGTGTTACTCTTCTTAAACATAATTCCATATTCAAAAGAACCCCAAACAAAACACGGAGAGCAGATATGGCAGCTCTCTCTTCTTCCCCTAGTTTAAAAAAATTAAAAACACAAAAAGAGGAAAATTAAATTTTAAGTTAGCTTATTATTTAGAGTGTTTTAATGTTAAACACTTATAGGGTTACAAACCTGATTGATTTGAAGTGCTTCTTTAAACCAATCAGAAGCCTCATAAAAATTCCCTTTATCCCTGGCCATAGCTCCCAAGCGCAAGTAGCCTGAAAATAAAGATAGAAAATGAAATAAAAATCAGGGAACAGGTTAAAGTCATCTTGAACAAAGAAAATATGCATGAATTTCAAAAGCAATCTTTCTCTTGATCAGCTAAGGACAGCAAACACTAAGACACCTTTCATATTCTATTCACAACGAGAAATATGACATGAAGAGGAACTTGCACCCATGATGCACCACAAAAACTGCAGGTTTTGAATAGTTAGAGTATTGTAAATGTGTTAAATTGGCTTCATAAGTTAAAGACAATTGAAAAACTGCAAAGAAATAAGGATCCATCAGTTACATAATTCTCCTTCCTCCACTTTAAATAGCTCTCCCATCTCCACAAGCTTTGGGAAGGGTATCTGCGGGTGACAATGGAAAACAAACAGGGAAAAGGCTACAGACGAGGCTGGGGCATGATGTGTGCTGCAGCCTGTGGCAAATAGCACAGGCTACTCAGCCCCAATACTACTGTGAAAACAAGGGAAGACAGACAAAAGGAGAGCAGAAGACACTGCCAGAAGATTTTTGGTGTTATAAGGATGACTGTAGAACTGAAATACCAAATGTTTCTTACAATCAACATAATTTGGATGTTCTCTCAAAATGTTTTTATAGAGCTTTTCAGCTTCGTGAAATTCACACATGGCCTCATAGAGCCTGGCAAGGTTGTAGGATGTTGTCACAGAGATGGCATTGTAGTAATGCTCATCATGCTCAGCCTCTGCTTTCGCACGATCCAGCGACGCCAGGAAGTATTTCTGAAGTACAGAAAGAAAAGAGCAATGAAGCACTCCAGAATATCCTGAAAGAAAAACTTGTGTATGATCAAGAAACACCATTCAAACTGTGAGTAACTGCATACCTTTGCTTCTCCCAGGTTTCCCAGCCTGAAGTGCAGGGCACCCACATTATTCAGGATCTCTGGAGGGACATCAGCCTGTACTTTCTCCTGCAGAATGCGTGTCGCTGTTCCATAGGCTGACAGAGCACCCTTTGGAAAGAAAGAGAAACTGGATGAAAGAAAGAAGGGAATGAGCTCTACGTGCTCTTATGAAAAGCACACACATAATTCACTAAGTGTGTATTAATAATACCTGTATATCAGTTTGTTCTAGAATTTGAGCTAGCTCAATCCATGCCTCTACATCATCAGGATATTGTTCTGTGACTTTCTTTAAATGCCCCTGAAGAACACAAGATAATTATGTCATTTCAAAGACACACAGCCTGTTTAAAAAAATGGAAATAAAAGGAAGAGTGAAGGCATTCACCTTAACACTAGAAAGATATACCATACTGCAGAAGCAAACATCCTAAACATCTCCACCGTAATAAATCTGCATTAGTTTTCTTCCTTCATTATTCTATTCTTTTGTAGAACAGAACATCTGCTTCAAGTCTTAGAGAAACAAAAGCTATTACACCAACATGAAAAGCGAGAGAAATGTCTAACATTTCTTGCATTTATCTGCCCAACATTAGATTTAAAATATCTTTCATTTAAAAAAACGCGTCACTGTCCTTCCAGATAAGCCCAGACAAGACAAGTGCTTTCTGGAAATCACCAGCTGATTTGCTCTCTTCAGGAAATTATGAGCCAACTTCCCATCCTCAGACAATTATGGGAACAATTCTGCCCTTTTCACATAACAAATAGAGACATGAGGCTGGAGCTTCTCTAAATTCCTGGACATGCTTTACCCAGAGCCCAGTGTAGTCTCAGTTCTGTCCAGAAGTTGTGACTCTTCACAGACAGGAAGACCCCTCATGACAGCCCATATGAAATATTCCATATCTACAGCCTACACCTAACCCTGAGTTTTATTCAACTTAAGGAACAGTATGATTTCAAGTCTGATTTCCAAGTTCTGCTCTTGCAAATAAACACGATGCTGGTGGAAGGAAAACTCACCTTTGCAATATCCCGTTTCTCCTGATCTTCTGAAGCTGCATAAAGAGATCCAAGGATTTTCATCGTCTCATAATTGTTAGGATAGGCTTTCAAGACTTTTTCAAAGCATTGTGAAGCATTCTCTTTGTCCCCTCGATAAATGTACATTTGACCCAATCCAAAAAATGGAAGTACGAAAGAAGACGAGGCAAACTGAGTGGCCTGGTAATAATACTGGAAAGCTTGATCATAATCTTCCTAATTAAAAGGAATTAAATGAAGAACAGTTAGTGTTTTTAGAGGCAACCTTTGCATGAACTTTTATAACAGAGACTTTTTTTAAAAGTGAGCTCAAAGGGCACTTTTAAAAACTGCCCTACCTGCACGTGAAAAGACCTCGCCAGCTGGTAACAGCTCTCTGCCTGCATCGCTTCCACTTCTGTGTTATGGAAAGCATGAAGAGCCAAGTGTTGCACTTTACCATAGTCCTGACAAAAAAAAAAGGAAGTTAAATGAAATTTTGAAGTCTTCACTTTATTTATGGTCAAGTGATTTTATGATTTAAACATGGATAGCTGGAAAATATAGCAAAGCTTTTCATAGCACTGACTAAATAACAACAGATTTAGTTTTAGCCATTACTATTCTTTTCTCTATTTCACGTTTTAAAGCACGGAAGAGTGAGGATGGGGAAAACCAACAAAAACCTCAACCAACCAAAAAAGCAAACTCCAAACATCAAAAACCCAAAACCCCTTCAGGACACAAAGTTGATTTTGCTTTAAGTAAGTGTACCTTTCTTGGTTTTCTTGAGAAAGGTTCATACAAAATTCAGGCCAAAAACCTCACAGTTCTTCATCTAGATTAACAGATATTAGGCACCTGATGAAATGTGTTTGAATCTAACACCACAATTCTTGCTGTTCAGAGGTTATGAAGCATTTAACTGTAAAATTTCAGCAATCTCTTACCTTCTTGAAAAAGAAGTGATTAGCCAAGTGATTCAACACCATTGGATTACTGGGATCAATTGTGTAAGCCCTAGAGAGGAGTTGAACACCATTCTTGATGGAATCAGCCTAAATGAAACATGGACAGGTATCAGCAGCACCTCAGTATCTGTATCTTATTACCATCTTCAAAACCATTTTTCAGTCTAGGCTGCTCAGGATTTCTGACACCACCATACTGAGCTTACAAAAAAAAGTAAATTCAGCTACCAGCTTTTCTTCCTGCAGCACACAGGTGGAAAACGGGAAATGAAGCTACCATACAGGGATGGAAAAGAGCGGAGCAGGACTTTCTAGGGAAAAAAAAAAAGCAAAAAAACCCAAAAGACTTAGTGTTGATGTCCTTTGACATGTCACACTCACAACCTGACAGCTTTCCTTCCTTCTGTTCCTTATACTGTTCAGTGTCCTCAGTGCCTGCTTGGTTTAGGCTTCAATGTTTTACCCAATTCATTCAACAGTGGAATGAAGATATTTGCATGTTCAAATTCTAAACAACAACTTTAGATTTCATTTTAAAATCAGCACAAGTTTGAGGTGTTTATACAGAAATATAATTGCATCAACTTACTCTTTTCTAAAGAAGCTTACACCTTAAAGCAAGCTTCCCACGGTAAAAATGTGATTTACCTACAAGTTCAAATCCACAACCGATAAAATAATTGCTATTTATTTAGGATAACCATGAAATCTGTATCACAAGCATGTCAGCTTAATCTGTACTTACTTCTGAACAGAAACACCAAAAATGCTATCAAGAAATAATCTAATGGCTGTGCTTTACTCTGTAATTATGATTAGAAAAAAGCTGTCTTATTGAACAGATTAGGTTTTAAGAGGTTAAAACGTAACATGAAGGCAGCTAAAAAATCTATTTCAGTTTCAACAGGTGAAATCTTTCCAAACCTAGCATAACAATACACCTGGATAAGGAGATATTGAATCTTTCCTGCCTTCATTTTCAAAGGTTACCGTGGTTTATAATCACACTGTGCATTTGCCCAAGTTCTCCAATACCTTGAGTCTCATGTCCAACTTCAACCCAATACAGTAGATGGGTAGAGGTCCCAAAGCTCTAAGTGCTTTCATTTAAGAAAAACAGATCAGACAGCCCTCAATAAGATCACAGCGTGATCTCAACCCTGATCTGACATCATAACATCTTCTAGGAGGAAGAAACATTAGAAATATCTAAGCACAAAAAAGATACCAATTAATTTGATACTCAGAGAGGCTTTTTTCCCCAGAGTGTTCTCCCTTCCCTGTGTCAACTCTTCAAAGTTACACTAACTTTTACTACAAATTTGTGAGAACAGTTTGAAGTAAAACACAGATGATACATTTCTTAGAAAGAACACAAAACATCTTTGAGTGGCTCAGCTTTTAATCACAGCTTTTTGAACCTTCAGGTGAGTGGGCTCATCCCTTGACTTCAGTCAAAAGATCATCAGGAAAAGAAAGAGAAAAATACCAAATACCATCAATTTCTCATCTGTGGAATTTATTTAAATTTGACTTTATTTTTGGTTCTTTCTTTAGTTTTATGAAAAAACCTCTTATGCCCACTTTTTCTTTTTTTTTTGGTTTCTTCATGGAAGTATTAACAGTTTTTTTCCCCCCAGGAAGTAGCAAACCAAGAAATTTTTAGACATTCTGTGCTAACAAAAGATCTTTCTAGGGAACTATAGAAAGCAGCACACTAAATTTTAGCCACATACAATTATGTAACAATATTTATTTTTTTAAAAACACTTAAGGGTCTCATCCTCCAGTGATAACATCTGAGATGGTTAATCCCTGCTAAGGAAGTTATGATCCCAACTAAGCTATACTTGCATGCATTTTTCTAGTCATACAATACCTAGAAAGGTGGATCACCACTTAATTGTACTTTTATCAGCCCAGTTAAAATTTCTTCTTGCCTACTCTTTGGTTTACCATGCAGCATGCATGCCTGAATGTAACTTTGAAACTTGTTTGAAAATTTGTTCTTAACTCCTAAACTTCTATAATACTTGTTCTAACCTCCTGGGAATATGTCTTTTACCTTGACCTTCCTCCACATATCCCACCATGGAGTTTTATAAATGAAACAGTTAACCTAACACTGTTTTTCTGTACCTAACTCTTCTATAAATAACAGAATTTAAGATTTTTAACAACAGAAGAAAGGTATTCAGAATGTGCTGCTCACATCACAATCACATATCTATAATATCATTCAATAGGAGCACAGACTTAAAATCGTTCAACTACAAAAATTATTACCCATTTTAAAACTGGACTATCTTTGAAAGGATAAAAAATTTGCTTTTTTTAGCTAAAAGAAAGTAAACTGAGCATGGATTCCTGCTAAGTCAGACCCACCTCCTTATTATTGAGTTCCAGAACAGCCAGTCCAACCAAGGCCCCGACACACTTGGAATTCAGCTCCAGAGCCCTACTGAAGGCCAAGCGAGCTTTTTCCAGCTTGTTCAGTTTCACGAAGCAGTGGCCCATTCCCAACCGAACCTCAGCTAGAGGACAACATGACACCATTCAGAATCCCAAAGTTTCAACTTTATGCCTTGTTTTTTTCACAGTCTGGAGTGAAAGTAGAGTTTTTCATAGTTCCTTAAAGCCTGTAAAGCCATCTAACAATTTCCTGTTTTTCAAGGCAGTAGCCCTTACTTGGCTGGCCACAAAATGAACTTGAATGTATTAGTAAGACTTTATTTCTTCACAAACCCCAGAACACTGGTCTGTCTCCCACAGACTCCAATGCCAAACAAATAAAAAATTACTTTTATGGGAATTGATTAAAAAATAATAGAGAAAAGCATTAAAAAATTGCCAGATGGAAGGGCTGGACATTTCTTAGGCAAGTTAAGTTCACCCCAAACTAGCAGGTCTTCAGAAAACACATATGAATAAACAAGTTAGCTGGCATTTCTCCTCAAATGATCAACTAATTCACATGCTGTTTATCATCCTCCAACCTCCATGACCAAGTACAGATGTACTAATACAGAAAATGCATATCACACTGCCCTTTCAGACTGCTTGTGATCTAAAAGTACAGAGAATTTATAAACAGCAGTTTCAAACCTGTGTCCATTAGAAAAAGGGGAGCAAAGGAAAGATGTTTGTTGAAAAGTAAGGCTTTTGTAGCAATCAATATGGTAAAGCAGACCACAGAACACACATCAAGTTTGCAATAAACCTTTTCTCAGACAAAGTCTATCACATCTCTCAATAGGCTTTCAAGTATTTATGATCCTAATGTAAATACCTTGAATTAATGTATCTAAATCCCATGTATCACTTTTACAGCCATTAAAAATCACTATCCTAGATTTTTGCATACAGAAAATAATACAAGACCAGGAAAACTCACATCATGCACTATAAGTAGAATTTTGCTTTTTATGTCTTGTTTCACTATTGTTATGTCATTTCTGAAGCCTTATTACAAGAGCTTACAGAGAAAGAAATTCTGCAAGAGTCTTGAAGTCTTGAACAGTTCTGTCCCTCCCCATACAACTTCAAGTTCTCTTACATGCAAAATCCCATTTTCTAATACTTCTTTAAAAGGTAATACTTAAAAAAGAACAGTATTTTCCAAAACACAACTTCCTTCTCTAAATATTAAGAAATACTTCAACTCAATGAATGCCTAAATCCCTCTGTAATGAGGGTTGGGGTTCTTTTGACAGATATAGACCACAAAAATGCCCTTCGAATTTGAATTAGGAAGACCTGAGTTAGTTTGCAAGCAGAACAAATACCTCCAGTAGCAAATACTTTTTGTCTTACCTGGGCAGCCTGGATTGGTTCGCAGTGCCTTCTTGTAGTAGGCAAGGGCTCCTCTATAATCTTTCTTGTTGAAAGAAATGCATGCCTTACCTGTTAAAACATACCAGGAATAAAACCAAGATTATAAACCAGAAACTCAAGTATTATTTGGTTAACTTGTGCTGTGCCCATTTTCAAAAGTTAGTTAAAAACTAACAGAAAATTCAGACAACGACAACTTTTATTAGATTTGATGATGTCAAGAATACGAAAAAAGCAAACATGAAAACACATTAAATTTACATTTTCATATTTTTCTGCAGAAACTTAATTCCTTATTGGTCCAGAGGAAAGACACTTATTGAGACAAGTGAACAACTTAAATTACAAGTGTTACAATCTGTTGACCCCTCACAAGTGGTAACTTCACCCTGAAGAGTGTCCAGCTTCATTGTCACCACTAAGGAAGCATAAATAGCTGGACTGGATATATGTCCTTGAGTCTCAGAAGATGCCAGTTAGCACTGCATTTTTCCTAGCTCTTCCACCTATCTGTACTTCCCAAATTTGAATTAGTCTCTGCCATGTGTGCCTTGATCATATTCTCTCTACACACACCCTCTTAAGCACATAATTCATTCCAAAACTCAACCAAAGAGACCAGGTTTTTACAAATATCCATAAACTCGTACCAAGTAGGGCAGGAATATTATTTGGAGACTGGTTGAGCACAAAGTGGAACTGTGCATCAGCTTGGTCCATCTTATCACCTTCAAGCAGGCAAAAGCAGGCTCTTCCCAACAAGTGATTCTAGACAAGGAAAAGAATTTGCAATACATTTATCTTTGTAAAATATGTTTTCTTTACAATCACTAATACACAAAAATGTTTTTTTGATCAGATATCTGTTTTACCTGATCGTACATGATGATTTTGTCAGCCATAGTGTACAGCAGGGTGGCCTGGGTGATGAGCTCCTTCTTGTTGTCTTTGTTCTTCTCCTTCCGAGCCTGCTGTACATAGTAGGCTGCCAGAGTGTCCAGACATGTCATCTGATCTTTCTCGTGGTCTCTGTAGTCCAGGTTGCCATCGATGCGGGCAGCTTCCAGCAGCTTCACAAAGTCTTCTGTTTTGCCTTGCTTGTAGTACTCCAGCTACAAAACACAGTTTTAACAGACAACACCACTCCAGTGAGTACAGAACATACCAAGGTGATGTTTTAGATATCACACAGACTATTTTTCTAGGATGTAGGTATAAAGCAGAAATAAATGTAGGTATCATCAGAGAAAGGTTTTCTGGTAATGCCAAATATTTTTCTGTCCTAGAATCACTGAATGGCCTGGGATGGAAGGCACCTTGAAGATAATCTCGTTCCAACTGCCCTGCCATGGGCAGGGACACTTTCCTGTTGCTCAAAGGCCCATCCAACCTGTCCTTGAACACTTCCAGGGATGGGGTATCCACAACTTCTAAGGGCAACCTGTGCCAATGCCTCACCACCTCAAAACACAACTTTTTGAGCTATTTATAAGAAGAATCCACTGGTCTTCCTCTGAAGTTCTTTGATGTTTTGACATTTAATCATACTTCCCACAGTATAGATACTGTCCCGTCCTTTTTTATTAAGCTTGTAATCAAAGGCACAAACCAGGAAAACTATGGATTGAGGGGGAAAAAACCATAGAAAGCAACCCTCATGAGGCATTGTTTCAAGAAAAAGAGATTAAATGAAAATCCTAATATACATATGTCAATTAGAAACATCTGGCCTAGAATCAAAGATTGAATGACCCCATAAAGTACCTGTTTGGAATTCAGTCATCACTGGTCACAAGAATAGGGAACTGGAAATCATGACTGGATTATGTGAATACAGTATTTAAATACACAATTTGCATCTATACTGACCGCTAGGGCAATCCATATGTGCAGCTGGGTGTGCTCCTGTTTCAGGATACTTATAACTTCATCACCCTCGGGCAACTGATCGAAGTCAAGCTCAATAACCTAGAACCAAACAACACAGATCATCTTTTCACAAAGCATTAAAAACACTGTCTGTCATTGAGTTCAAAGGAAACTGGACCTGTCAGAGCACAAAACATAAATAATTATTTGCGTTTAAACAAGGTTATGGACAAAGAAAGGAGAGATAATATATTGCATTCTGTACAAGATAAAAGCGATGGCCTCTCTTTAGAGAAAAGACAAACCAATGTTTGGGATACCAGCACGGGAGAATAAGCAGAGATCCTAATTCAACTTATTTCACTATGGACTTCATGCTCAGAATCAGCTAATAATCAACTTGACTGCACACTGCTTACTTTCAAAAACTTTTCCTACAGGTAATATAGAGATCTAGCTCAGAGACAAAATCTTCCAAGTCATCTGGTGTCAGAAAATCAATACCTAAGACTTAGATTCCTGAAATTTTGTAAAGTCATCTTTATGCCCTAGGAAATTAAGAGACTATTGAAGCAGCTAAATTTCTGAATATTCACAACTGTAGATATGACCAGCAAATGACAACAGGAACTTTTCATCATTCAGGCATTGAATTTTTGAGTATTAGTCTCCCATGTTGATCTAATCTTCCGATATTATAAAATGAGGAAAAAGGAACAGGTACTCCCTGGATGGGATATTTGGGAACACAATTTAACTGCTTCTTAGCTCACCTTACTCAGCCATGCTGCCTTTAATAATTAGTCATCTGCGTTACAAGTTAATTTTACAGCAAGAAAGAAGTGCAGTTGTCGTACCCAGATTACCAATGCTGGGACTCCTCTGTAGGCTGAATTAGAGCAATCCAGTTTACAAAGTCTTCTAGTTTTGACTATGCAAGACTTTAGAATACCAGCAAAAATATTTCTGCTTAACTTTGGCTCATTTTAGTTTTATCTTGCATAGCACCTCCTGTCTGACAGATAATGGCCCTCATCCACCAACTAAAATAGTTATGAATGAGAAATAGATATTACCAAGACGGTAAATAAACAGGGAACACCGGGAACAGGGAAATAAGCAGGGGTGAGTGGAGGGATATTTTATTACATTCCCTAGTAATTAATTCAGAACTTTGGGATCCAAGTAGTCCGAGCCTGAACAGCAGCACCAAGATCACAATTCATGTTGACACCTCAGACAGAAACTTCCGTCACAGAAGAAAATGCCCTTGAACATGTAAACTCCATAGAATAAAGTAATCTTGTGAGACTTAAAACCTCAATGGCATCCATATAAAATTTGTTTCTGTATATATATTTGTGCGTATATGAACGTTTCTGTGTACATGTATATACGTATGCATACATGTATGATATGCGTATGTAAACAGAAGAGTAGGAAGACAGATATTCACAGAGAATATTCTTCAACCTGTAAGCGTTATGTTTCAACACCTTACTTAGCTACACTATTAATTTAGTATCTGCCATGAAACGATTTAACGTCAGACTTTGTTATACCTTGCAAATCTCCACATACTTCTCCTGAACCTTTCTAACCTTGGCTTGTGACAGTGGACCTCAAATAAAGAAAAGTTAAATTAAGTTTTTAGCTCCATGGTGGAATAACTTTACAGAGAGGGTCCTTTGCCCTGCCTGTGTCCATGCGCTGCTTGCGGAACACCAAGAGACCCTGGCACACCAAAGCGCGGCGCGAACGCAGCCGGACACACACCTGCGACCCCGGCACGGGGGCTGCGAGCGACACTCGCGCCCCCGGCAGCGCCCGACCCGGACGTGCTCGGGAGCGGGGCGGAGCGGGGCGGAGCGGGGCGGGCCCACCCCCGGGGCGGTGTGAGGGCGGTGCGAGGGCGGTGCCTGCTCGTTCTGACACGCGTCACACACCTACCCCTAGGAATAGGGATATATACACCTATGGAACAGGGAAAGGCGGCGCTGGGTGTTTGTGCGTACGCGCACCCACTGGTAAATCGAGCAGGTTTACCTGGGTAAAGCTCCCTGGGCTTTGGGGCACGGCTCCCTCAGGCGGCGCCTCTCCTCACAGCATCTCAAAAGCGTCAAATATTCCCAAATAAACGCGTTAAAACGTGCGGATTTTCCCCATCTTCGTGGGAAAGCAATGTGTAAATCCAGATTTATATTATACGACTAGCTCAGCAGGTGTAATACTTTTAATGCGTATTTACCATTTTTCAGCCTCAGCTGGGCCAACTATATTGCAGTTAGGTAAGTGTTTTCAGTGACAAATACGGACTCTGATAACATTGGAGCCCCGTCTCTGTGAGGGACTCAGCCACAGGGAGGTGCAAAGTAAAGAAGGAATTCCACAACTGCGCTCCTAAATGGTGTTTTTCTAATTATGATGGCAGATACATTGCATATTTGGATCAAACACAGCAAGCATAGTAACCTATGACCCATCTTGGTCATTTTTACAGCTATACCAAGGGGAAAAACGGGTAGTGAGACTAAAAGATCCTCAGACATATTTCTACGGAAATTATTAAAAAAACCCCAATCTCTGATGTTATTTACACAGCCTGTTAAACCCTGGAGCTAACTTGATTTTGTCCTATAGACAATCATCCACAGAATACAAAACTTTGAATGAATTGATAGTCACAACTGTAAGGCATTAAATGAGTTAATTTTATTTTAAAAATAGGTATTAATTATTATAATACTATATATTATAGTGGTAATGACTACATGACTTGCAGTGTCACCTGTTTTGTGAAGCTGAAGTAAGTAGCATTTTTTGATTACTTAACATTTTGAATGTGACCTTCTGATTTTTCTTTATGCACTAATTATTCTGAACTGAGTTACCTGCTCCAATGCATTGTACCAACTATTTCTTCTACTCTTTGAGTAGATTTCTTCAATAAGTACCAATTTTAGAGAAATGTGGCAGGAAAACAGAGTGATGTTGAAATTTATGGAAGGGCGTGTGTATTTTTTGCATTAAAAACATGCCAGAAACAATGTTCTGCAGAGCCAGATGCTAATTAATAGAGTTCCTAAGCCTTCTTTTCTGATTTATAGGCTGATTTTTCAGAAATAAACTTCTTTTTAGATATTTTAGTTAATGCTGAAGCTCTTTGGATTGAAAAGACAGCCTGTTCCTGAGGTATTCGTTCATCACTGGCTGTAGAAAACTAGATTTCCTCATGGACAGAAAATTAGTTTTAATGCAAGATTTTATAGGGTCAGACCTTAAGAATATTAAGCCAAAGAGGAAAAACAATTCTTGCTCCCTGGTACAAACCTACTACACACTTTTTAAATAGTTAAAAATTTTATTATTATACTATTGATTTTTAAATTGTTTAAAGCAGGAAGACTTCTTTCCATATACACTCATAACAATAAGTCACTGTTGGCTATGTAGCGTCTCTTTAGTGTGTAAACTATTGCTCTAGTGAAAACAGCTGCTTTTTTTACACTTTATGAGTGCTTAGGGACAATTCAAGACAAGAAGCTTGTTTTATCCTGCTGTCTTTTGTTTTTATTTCATTGGATTTTATTACTGGGGAAATTGAATTTACTACTTTTAAACTTGAATTGGTAAGAAGATCTTGTTAAAAAAGAAAAACTTACATAACAAAAGCAAGATACAGCAAATTGAACTTTCACTTGTGATATATGTTATATATAGTAAAAAAACTGGAAACTTCATTATCATAGGGAATTATAAGCCTTTTTCAGGAATGAAAATTGAGCTGAATAAAACCAATTCAATAGCAGTATAAGAAAAGACCTCTACCTACCTAACCACTACTTTTTGCAAGCAAATTACCATTTGTGCTTCAGGTGCATGTTCTTAAATGAACAAGCCCTAGTTAGAAACAGCTGGGTGTAGGCACACAGTTTGTGGGAATTGGGAGTGGAGTTGTGGCTGAGCCTCATCCCCAGTGGGTGCAGCTGTGAGAAGCAGGTGAGCAGCATTGACAGCAATGAGCCATGGAGTGCCCAGGTGCCCTGACCAACCACCTAAGGGAACAGAGGGCACACAGGTGCAGTGCATGAACATGAGGGATATAACAGGTTGGGCTGAAGGACAAGATGAGCAGGCTTGCAGCCTTCTGAGGTGATAGGATGTTACTCTCTGTGGGCAGACACCTGAAGCCTTCTGATGTGGTAAGGTGTTACTCTGGATGGGCTGATGCTTTCTGCAATTGTGTGGTGATACTCTGTGTGTTGTGGCTGTCTCAACTGCAATATATCCTACAACAGCTAGGTGGTTAGAGCAGGCTATTTCAGCAGCAAAATATCTTTACAGTTAATTCTTAGGATAAAAGCTCTAGGTTATAGGTAGGGCAGTAGCAGAATGTGCCTGGGGGAGCTGTCCAGGGCTATCAGAACTTATTAATCTGCTTTAGGCCCTGACACAATATGTACATCTTGAAAAGGTAGTAAGCAGGTTTAGTAAAGTGCTGGACAGACTGGTTAAAAAAGTGCTGATAATAGGTTTAATGGGTATAATCTTTTTAAATTTGTTTAATCTTTTGCTTGTTCCAGAAGCTGCTGTTTTAGCTGCGTAGCTCAAGCTTGTTACTTTAAGGAGTTAGGTTTTTCTATCCTGCTGGTAAGGAATGCTGAAGCTGACCATATTTAATATTAAATGGATTTTGAGCAATGTTATGGGTATTTTTTTCCTTCAAAACTACGCGAAGTGTAACAAACCAGAGCTGTAAGAATGGATGGTCCTTACTGGTTTATGTTAATGTTTCACTGCAAGGTGTTGTGTTTTTACCCACCAAGAAATATTTTTTTGTAGCTACTAAAGCTGTAGTATTTTATGCTGGATAAAAGGATTAGTATCTTTAATTACTACTTCTTGTTTGTGCTTCATCTAATGATTGTGTTTGCCTTATTTATCTGATAAACATAATTATGTTCTACTGAGTTAGAGGGTCTCCTAAATCTACAGTATTGTTTGTTCAGTTTTTGTTAGGTTTTGCACAGATAGCCATCCACCCCCTCTGTACTGCATTTAGTAGGTATGAAAGTGTGGTTTAAAAAAAATGAATCAGAGAAACAGTCCAGTCTTGTCTTTGCTTCATAGAATTTCTCTTAGAAAACTTGAAAGAGGCAGCTGTAGGATGCAGGAGACTTGTTCTGTCCCCTGTGGGGCTAGTAGGAAATGAAGAGTGCCATAAGAAGTCAGCAGTACAAATGCAATTCTACGAAGTTAAATTTTTTCATGCTTAAATCCTCCCTGACTTTCTAAATCTAAATCTGTCCATGCAAGTACAGTGTCATTATTGCCACCTTCTGGCAAGCACAGGGATAATTCCTATT
Organism: Ploceus nigricollis; assembly: GCA_013399945.1. Lineage (NCBI taxonomy): Eukaryota > Metazoa > Chordata > Aves > Passeriformes > Ploceidae > Ploceus > Ploceus nigricollis. Next base: position 949,896 of record VXBC01004826.1, on the reverse strand, counting down.
CACAGTCACTATCCTGTGTTCTGTTTACAGAGAATTTGGATTCACCTTCTGGAGTTGGAGATTTTCTCTCCTTATAGCTTTGCATTTTCCTATTGGAGTCCTCTTTTTGGCTTTGCTTTAGTGTTTTCCAGCATGTCAAACATGATACTTTTCCCAGGAAGATGTGATTGATAAACACTGAGTTGTTCAATGATGAATTTTATTTGAATGATAAACAAACACCTCATAAACAAAGAGTTACCAGGCAAAGGCCGATTATTCCCCTGCTCCTTTCTTTTCCTGGTGGAGGCTGTTTTTAGGGATTATGCATCAGCATTACAGGTTTAAAATGCATGTCAGCAATTAATAGGACAAGTGAGGATTACACAAAAGGCTGTAGAGTATCAAATGACATTGCAGTGCTGAAATGTAAAGAATGAAAGTATCACTGATTTTTGGTATGGAATGTTTGCTAGGAAAAATTGGTGTCTTTCAGACTTTAAATAGAGTTACACCTAGAGAGAGAGAGATTAATTTTTTATGAATTTACTTATGATGAGCTTCAGAAATTTTGTCATTCTGTATCCTCTCTCTTTTAGAAATACTTAGTTTACAAAAGCTTGCAATTGTTCAGAGGAAAACTGAAAAGAAAAAAGTTTGAGATGGAGACTACACTGATTATTCCTTGCCAAAACTTTCTTCCAAGAGGACTTCTGAGTTCTGATACCACATTCTTTGAAATGAACGGTACATTTCTTGCACATTAAATTGTATTAATGTTTCAATGGAAATATTAGTAGCAAACCCAGGGACGAGTGAGATCTAGCATCTCCATCATCCTCTAGTCTCTTTGATTAAATTAGTATACGTGAAATGTTTGGAGTTTTTTGACAGGTAGTTGGCCCTAAAATGTTGGCATTTGACTTGTTTATCATAAAATGCTTAGAATAAAATTCTTTCCCTATTCAATAGACTGTTACTTGTGTACTGAAAATGGAAAGAAAAGACTACAGAATAAATATAGAAATCTATGTCTTCTGGTAGTATAATGGTACTTTGGAAAATGTTACAAAGCAGTGGAGGAACTTCATCTTATTTAAAATGTATCCTCTTTGTGTTATATTACTTTTAAAATAATTATTTGCAGTCTGAATTCTGTGCATGCTCTCTAAAACCCAAGTTTTTAACAGAAAGCTTAGGGAAGGGAAAACACATTACAGAAGCAAGGACTTGAATGCAGAAGTCAGTTCCAAGAATAACAGTGAACACTTGTGCTGAAATTCTCAGGAAGGATGAAGCCTGAGAATCAGCCTGAAGATGAAGAAAGCTTATGGGAATATGTCAACAAATCTTTCTCTGTTTCCTGGAGGTGACTGCTTGTTCTAACATCCTTTTCATTAATATGATTTATAATATAAACGCTATACTGACTTCTATATGTAGGAATTAAATAGAGAAAACCAACTGATTTTCATGTATCTAACATCTGAAATCCTTTCTCTGAAGATTTACTTTTCTTCTATGTCTCCTTTATTTTTTTCTCTTACAGAACACTTTCTACTTTTGTTTAAGCACTAAAAGTGACAAGGTTTAAACAGATCAATGTCCTTACTTTTTGTGGGCAGAGTCCTGTCCTGCCAGATGATATCTGAATGATCTGTTCAGTTTTGCTTCTCCCCAATGTTTCATGAACAGATCTTACTTTTCAGATAGAAGTAATTAATTTTTCTTGGGCACACTAATAACTTTTGCTCCAAGGGAAAGGACAATAACTGTACGGGAGAGAAAAGTAATAATTCTAATTTTTTTCCCACTCAAGATGGAAATTATTATTCTACTGGATCCATTTACTAGTTATGAAGTAGGAATATTATCTGTAATTTATTTCATCCCAGGAAGATAATGTGCACTTTTCAAACTTGGCTTTTATACCAATGATTCTATGTTATGTCTTAGTACATAACTTGCTAATAATGCAAAACTATTTTTAATCATCTTACATTGGGGATGAAAACAATTACTCAGGTTCCGTTAAACCTCCAGTGTAATAGCATGTTGTGTATCTAGCTATTAGTTAATTTAAGAAATGTCTGTTCTGTGTTCCTCCCTAGCACTTGATGTGTTTATATGCACATTCTTCTTGGAAGGTCAGGGACATTTTGTTTGGTGATTGAGAAGTGACGTGGATGGACGTCATGCTCGAAGCCTGTTTTCCTATATCTCCTATCAACACGTAAGTTTACAATTAACTTGATCCATGCAAGTAGAGCCATTTATTCTGGACTAAGCAGAAGGCTGGCTATCTTCCTGAATTAAGGCCTCACGTTGGAAGAGAACCAGTAAATGTTATCAGCCAAAGCAAAAGTTATTTTAAGATGCAAGGAGGTACTCTAAGGAATGATCCACTAAATCATTTGGGACCTATTTCCACGTATTGCGCTGCGTAAATGTTCTTGCTCAACTTCTAAAGCCACATGGCAAGGGGGTGATGGTGCTGTGGAAACAGCAAGAAGTATTCATTTAAAAGTAATTTAACTGAGTACCTGTTAAATGCTACTTCCCATAAACTGGTAACTGCACTTAGAAAAAAAAATGTACAGTTGTAATTTTTCTGGGATTCCTTCTTGCAGCATCTTCTAGAATTGGTATTCCCTGGTAAGTCAGGGTGGTTATGCTGGGAGATATTGGATTCAGTATTTCCAAACTGTGTTGTTGATGGAATCTAGGCACAGCAGTAGCAAGCTACTGCACTAGAAATGCTGTATGGTGAACTGCCTGGAAATTTTGGGGTCTGCACTTAATAGAATAATATATACCCTTCTCAAAATGAGTAAGATGAAATAGTGTAAGGAATTAAATTGTTCTCTCAGTAAGATGCACGTGGATGTGTGCCTGGAGTTCTGAGCTGCTTTCATTTGCCAGAGCAGTCAGGTACTGTTGGTGCCTTGCAGTCCTTGCTAATGGAGTTGCCACCCATGCTGCAATATGTTTATAAATAAAACCATTTCTAGCTGCAAGCTCAGCCTGCAATGGAAAGTCGAGTTGTGTTTCTTCTGGCTTGCATGTTACCACTAGGAGACCTACTGCTGGCACTCGGTCAAGAATTCTGTTGATTCAGAAGCCAGTAAAGAAACTCTCAGGACTGTGTTGTCTCTGCAAGTATGAGTAAAACTTTATTTATATCAGTCAAGTGACTATACATGAATACAGATCAGACCATTCAAATGAAGGAAGGTGCAGCTTTCACAAGTGACTCCTTGTTATCTCACTGGGCTCTCATTTGCACCTTAGCAGATAATCTTAGAATTTCAGGGTGCATGTATGGTAATTCATAATGTGCTGGAAACACAAAACTTGTTAGACCTTTAACTAGTTAATAACTAATTATGATTTAGGCTTAATTCCTTTGTGTTAATCAAATATAACACAAGCAACAAACCACATTCTCATGTTTTTACTCAGATGTGCTTCTAATATTGAGTCATTTTTTTAACAGTGCCAAGGGTCATTGTGTTTTCTAATATAATCTTAAAAAAACAGGTTTCTTTCTTAATTTAACTGTGCCATTTTGTGCAGTAGCTGTACCTAAGGAATACAATACTAATAATAATCTGTCTGTAGTGATGGAAACCTTTCAACCCTTGTGGTGATCAGTTTCATTGCTTAACTTTGCTGTTGGATTTTTTTAGAAAATTTAGCCTGAATTTCCCTGGCTGTTCTGTCCCATTCAGCAATACACAGAAAAAGATGGGGGTTTACCTTTCTTTAGTGTAATTTTTATTTTCCATGGGCATGTAAACAGAGCATTTATTTGTAAACAGATATTTATGAAAGACTTTAAACACTATGAAGGATACCTGAAATTCTTTGAATTCATGTATGTGTGAATGGCCATGTCACTTCTGTGAATATTTTTTATAATATCTTACCTCTATTATAAAAATACTCTATAACTTGCCCTCAGAATGGTTCAATCATGTTGATTGCTAATAGGCTATTATTCCTGATTAACTAGGGAATACAGTCAGTTTAGTAGGAACTCTTACTGGCCATTGAGACTGTAGGAATGCAAAAGAAAAAAAAACATGTTTAGAAATTACATGTATAAAATAAAAGCAAGTACTTCAAAGCTTGGAAATTAGTGTAAAATTGGAAAAAATAATTTTGCCTAGAAATTAAATTTGAGTAGAATGAACATTTTGAAGGGAGAACTTTGACTCTCTTTTGCAAACCTTTATAACAGTTTTAATAAAATTTAATTCTCACACAACTGAGAAACTTCTCAAACAGCCAGCCATAATCCTGACAAGTGTTTGGAGAAGCTCTGTTGTGTTTTGTAATGTTTGTTTTGAATGTACATCCATTTAAATTTTCTTAAAACCGGTTTTGATGTTGCCTTCCTAAGTAGACTCAGCCAAGGGTAAAGACAATAAATTACACCAAAATCCTTTCTTTCCTAGAGGTTATAATAAGTTTTTTTCTCTAACATTAGCACAGTTTTGTATATGTAAAACTATAGCTCAGGCAGATGAAGATGAATGGTTGCCAATTGTGATATTCCAGGTTTGAGAGGTTTTTCTACCATGTAATTTAAAATTTTCTCTTTCAAGCTACCTGCATGCACCTGCTGTTGTTGTAGCAAGGGAGGCTGACAGTTATTTTTGGAGGTTTTTGTGTGTTCTGGGTAGGATTGTTCTGTAGCTCTGAAGGCTGCTGTGAAATATCCTAAATTTTAATGGCAGAGGGTAAAGAGACCTGCTTTGACCTTAAATACCCAAACAATTTCCAAACTGACCTGGTAAAGGTGTTGATCACTTACATTCATTGCCCTGTGCTGACTGAATATGAAGCAAGAACATTCTGCAATTTTCCTTCATTTGCAGGAAAAGTGTTAACACATTCCCATAACATACCCTCACAATTTTTCCATGCAAATAACCAAGCAGAAAAGCATCAGCAGAGGGCACTATTGAGTTATAAATAGAATAATAATACACTGACGTTAAAAAAAGAAGTGTTGTCATGTGTTTTCAGTTTCCATTCATAGAATCACAGCGTAGTTTACAATGAAAGGGGCTCTGGGGGTCATTGGGTCAATCCCTGCCTCAGAGAGCCAAATTCGAAGTTAGATACAATTAATATGGCCATGGTAATGTTTCTACATTGTTGGATCATCTGTAACAAGCTGCAATCAGATTCAGTTTTTCTCCAAACCACATTTATAGCCATTTGTGAGGCTGGATGCAGAGCATGGCCAGAGCTGAAGCATAGTTATTTTGTATGAGTAAGACCATAAAAAAATTGTTTAACCATTTCTGTTTCCAAAGTCAATAAATAGGTTTTTGAATGGTTGCTCTTCAACTTTAATAAAAATAGGCAATAATTTTTAAAAAATCAGTTCTACAAGTATTATTCTGTTACTTCTGTAAGGCAAGATTGACCAGCATGGCAATTTCAATGTAGGTGCTGTTGAAGCAGAGTATTGTTGATTTATGTTTTTTTTTAAAGTATTGTTTTATATATTTCTTAATCCAAAGTATGACTTTATTTCTTTCCAACAGCTTCACTGGAGAGCTGAGGTAGATAGCAACAGAAAGAATTTACAAGTGAGTTCCACTCTCACGTTTTAAAGCCTTTTTTTTCCAAAGACATTGTATTGAATGTGTGGACAGATTTATAGAAAGCAGAGCCTTCTCCAAATCAGTGAGTTTTATTAAGGAAATTTTTTCTTGTTTTAATATGTCCTAGCCTGTCATGATTACTGGAATTAATTCCAGTTCCTTTTTTCCATCTAGATGCTTATATTAGCTGAAATTTTATTGACTAAAATGGTAAACTGTTGAATTTTGTAGGATACAGCATTTTCCTTTAGCTTATCCAATTCTGCAATGCTTTTCAAGGGTGTATTTGTGACAAAATTGCAGACTTCCAAGCTGAGGAACAAATGTCTATTATAAAATACCAATCACAGTGCTACTTTAGGGAGTTTACTGACTCTCATGTCACATTAAAGTACTTCAGATATTTACTGAAACCACTGAGATGAACTAATAATTTGTTAATTGCCTTAAAGCAAATGTTTCACTACTGTCTTCAGTCTGGGAAGCAATGTTGTTGCATCTTTGTCTAGTTTCCACCTTTTTTTTTTTTTTTGACAAACTGTTAGCTACAATATCTATTTGGACAAAATATTTGTGATTTTACACGTTAAACAGGGCTGTTGGAAAGGGTAACATCTGTTTTTTTAAATTCTCTTTTCACTCCTAGAAAAGTGGATATTTTAGGTATTGTTAGAGTAACACAAATGTTTGCCTACCCCTATGGATTTCGAGCTAGAACAACTCCTAAAGTGATTTTTGGCCTCTTAAAAGCACTTTCCCCCTCTTTTAATCAACTATATTTGAATGCTGTTCAGATAAAATTTTAGCTCCTCTCAGATGCTGAGCTATCCCTTAAACACAAGCAGTGGGGTTAGTGAAATGTCAGTTTAGATTGCTGGCAGCTCTGCAAACAAATTAGTTTTAACAGGCAAATGGCCTCCTGAGCCACAGGCAGCTGGGAGTGTTGCTGTGTGTTTGTCCTTGCGGGATGCAATACCAGCTGGTGTGGAATCTGTGGAGGTTGGAAAGGGCTGCAGGGAGCTGAGGGGGGGCTGCTCTGTTATCAGCACCAGCAGAGGCAGGGTATGGTGAGTGTTTGGGTTATGGTCAGAACTTGGGCAGGATTTATGTGCTCTGTGGTGTCCCCGGTTCCTGGAGCAGCAGCAGCTGGATCTTTCAGCCTCTGGTAAAGTGTCTCCTTGGTGTCACAGTTGGAGGCAGGTCCAGTTGAGCAGGCAGGGTATGTTGATCACTGATAAGTAATTTTTGTCTTTGATGAATGGGGATGTTTGCCATGTAGGAATAATATAAATTCAGAAAATATACTCCCAACTAAAATGGTATTAAAAAAACCCCCAAAACAACATTTTAAAAACTCTGCAATATTCCTGGCTTCAAAATGCTGAAGATCTCTTTATTTTTCAGTTAGGTGNGGTATTAAAAAAAAAACCCAAAACAACATTTTAAAAACTCTGCAATATTCCTGGCTTCAAAATGCTGAAGATCTCTTTATTTTTCAGTTAGGTGACATCAGCAAAGCTTTTATTTTTATTCTGTTTTATTTCAAAAATTTTCTATTAAACATGCAGCTGAGCAATATGAGTTGTCAAAGAGAGGTAAGCATGAACATCTGTGGAGGTAATGTGGTATTTTAGTGTGTTGGAAGATGGTGGCATGGAGATGAGAAAGTTCTTGTGTAGTGAGTTTTGAATTATGTGGAAGACTTGGGGCACAGAAGAATTAAAGATCAGTTTAGGACAACTGCTCATGACAACACGATCTTTTTCTGAATGCTGACCCAAACTGAAGAATGGCTGGGCTTTAAACAACAAAAAAACTCACAGCTGGGCAGTCCCAGAAATGACAATGTGGGAAGGGCCCCTACTGTAAGCTTTTCTATCTCCTGCAGAAAACATAGCTATAAAGGATACAGGGGAGAATGATGAGGGACTGACCCAGCCTGAACAATGTGAGAGGTTTACTCCTGACTCCCAGGATACAGTGGTGATCACCACTGTAAACAGCACATTTAGCACTCCTGCTGGCAGTGCTTCTTGCAGTGAGTGTTTGGAGTGTTCTTGGTAAAAAGGAATTCGAAGTCAAGCATTGGATCATCCAGATACTGAAAGGAGTTGGGATACATGAAATTATGTGGGAATAAGCTGCGTTACACCTGGCAGACTGCAAAAGGCACTTTCAGGCAGGTACTACATCTACAGAGCAGTAAGTAACGATTTTAGCCATGACTTCATGACATCAATCTTACCCTGACTGATTAAAATCAAGCACACAGCACTACAGATCCTTCATGTAACTTCCTGTGTTTTGGTGTTCCTCTTCCTCCCCCCCACCACAAACGCTAGCACATTGCCCTCAAATGGCTGCCAAGCAGTTTTGGACTCTCATAATGAGATTCTATTGTGTATACTCTTTAAAAAAACAGAAATTGCACATCATTGTGTAGTTTTGCATGATAAGTTTTACTTTGCCTTTGTAGCAAATTAGAGTAAGAGTTTTGTGATTTTCTTTTGTTACCTTTATACTGTGGAGTTGGAATTATTTGCTGACTTTTACTATCAGGATGACCAATTACTCTCTTGCTGAGTTTATATTCTGTTGCTATTCTAATGGGATGAGTGAAGAGAAGAGGATATTGTTTATTTTTACTTTCCTCTGTAGGGCTTTGGTTTGTGACACTTCTCTGTGAAATTATCCGTATGTTTCCTTAGGAGTTTTCAAGGAAGATTTAAGTTCACTATTACACAAAAAAGGATGATATCCAAGGTGCTTCTCTTGTTTTGGCAATTTGACTTTAGTTCCAAAAATTCTGTTTAAAATCAGTGGGATTTATGTCGAGGTTGTTTAAATGGTTCCTATGTGGTGCAACAAGTTAGAATGAATTTCAAGTCTTTCATTTCCCCAGATTTATTCTGAGTCTCTAAAGAAAAATAGTGATGGAAGGGAATTTCTTATAAACATTTGTAGGGGCACTTACAAACAATGTTTCTTGAATTCCTGGAATTAAAAGCAACTGTGTGTAGTGCATCTTCCCAAATCCATGCAGCTAATAAACTTTCTAAAAGCAAACAGATAAGATCAGCATATCTCATAAGAGGAGCTTTACGAGGATGCTCTGCCTCTGATCTGGAAACAAAATTGATAGGAATTTCACATTTCTTTTGGAAAGACTGGCCGTGGTTATAGTGAATTATCTATCGGTTCTTTTATTAGGGATATATAGACAGAGCAACTGTATAAAGGAGGGAAACAAGACTTTTGCCTTTCTTTCAGTTATTCAACTATTTTAAAGAAGTGATAAATTACTTTTGGCTATATTTTCAAAAGGAAAGCCAGTGGCATCTTGGTCTGGACCAGCAATGGTGTGGCCAGCAGGACCAGGGCAGGGATTGTCTCCCTGTACTCAGCACTAGTGAGGCCACACCTTGAGTGCTGTGTCCAGTTCTGGGCCCCTCACTGCAAGGAAGACATTGAGG
>VXBC01004826.1:920592-940784 GCA_013399945.1 Ploceus nigricollis | reverse complement strand
CAAGAAAGACATTGAGGGGCTGGAGAGAGTCCAGAGAAGGGCAACAGAGCTGGGGAAGGGTGTGGAGAGTCCTGTGAGGAGAAGCTGAGGGAGCTGGGGGTGTTTAGCCTGGAGAAAAGGAGGCTCAGGGGAGACCTTACTACTCTCTACAGTGATCTGAAAGGAGGGTGTAGCCAGGTAGGGGTCAGTCTCTTCTCCCAGACAACCAGTCACAGGACAAGAGAGAAAATGGCCACACACTGTACCAGGGAAGGTTGAGTTTAGACACCTGGAAGAAATTTCTTCACAGAAGGGGTTGTTAAACATCGGAATGAGCTTCTTGGAGAGGTGGTAGAGTCACCATCCCTGGAAATGTTCAAGAGAAGACTGGATGTGGCACTTAGTGCTCTGGTCTAGTTGACTCGGTGGTGATCAGTAAAAGGTTGGACCTGATAATCTTGGGGGTCTTTTCCTACCTTAATAGTTCTATGATTCTGTGCTCCATACAGTGTGTGCTCTGTAAAACATTGTGTGATAAAAAGGGGCAATGTTCTGGAGGCAGGATTAGGAATACAAGATGTTTTACAGTCTGAGTGAGAAAAGGGCTTACATGGGATTTAAATGCTGTGGACTGTATGGCAACTTACTGCAGCCCCTAAAAATTTAAATGCAGTCATGAGCTCAGCTGGATGGACAATAAGCAGTGTCAATATTGTCCTGCTATGACTGCAAAAATAGTAAGATTTTTATTACCATATACACAAGCTTTCATCAGTGTTGTAGAATTCTTGCATACAATGTTATATGCAGTGTTGCAAGAAAACTTTCATTTGAAAAATACAAACCCACTGCTGAGCAGATGAGGGAGGGAGACCACCTGGAAACAGATGAAACTCTGTGCTGATTGTTTAGATGTTGCACCTTCTTGTTATGCTTATGAACTGCTAAGTGGTTTGTTACATTCATTTCCAAATGCAAAACTTTTTACATGAGGGTGGCTTTGAGTCAAGGCCTGTGCTGGAAGCTAGAAAATGGTAGGCAGCTGCTTCTCCAAGAAGCTGGAGCCAGCAGTGTGGAATAGACAGTGTGGTGGCATCTCTTAGAGTGTGTGTGGACCATGGTTAGACCCTCATTAGGGGGTCTGGGGAATGAGGCTGACTGTGGCTGAAGAAATGCAGCTTCTTAAAATGAGTTTGTGTCCAAGATGCAGAAGGGTTGGATGAAAGGGACAGCAAATCCATAACAGTGTGGGAGGAGGAGTCTGGTTTGCTGTGTGCAGGCAAAACACAGGAAATCCTACCTCATATATGTGAGTGATGGAGGTGGTGAGGAAAACCTCCCAAAGAATGAAAGCTCCAGGGAGGTGGTGGAGCCAATTTTGTTGTTGATCTGAAATTGGCCCCCTTTGACATTGTTTTATAGTGGTCAGATCTGGGAAGCTGAAGGCTTGAGTTTTAGAATCTCAGGCCTAGAAATTGAGCTCTCTTCTAAAATGGGCTCTGCCATACTTATTTTGTTCTTGTAAACTTCATGTTTGCATGAAAATAATTGAAAACATATGTTATATATATGCTTGTCTCAGACTGTCTTGCCCCATGTTACATCTTAAAAATCAGTGGAAATATGTATGGGAGGAGTCTGGCTTTGATTTTTGGGCTTTGCAGGGTTTTGTTTTCCTTGGCCTCTTATTGAATGTGCAGAAAGAGTTGGTTATGTTAAAGGTTTGCTTTAGAGCTGTTATGATCTGGGAGGTTATGTACTGTTGTGGATGACAGCGAAAAGGATTTTCAAGGTGTTCACAGATAAATGAATTTGTTTTCAAACATATTGAGGTGTGACTTGCAAGATCACAAAGTTCTGACAGCACACAAGAAAAAAAGGCAATGCTTCCCTGAAAGTTAAGGCCAGGCCAACTTCACAAAAAGCAGCTTACTGCAATTATAGACTTAGTAGACTGAAATGTATGAAAAAAAGAAGGCATTCTGAGACTAAGAGAAATGCTGGCATGCTTGAGGGCTCATCTCTGTCCCTGTAACTTATCATTTGGTGCAATATCTCCTGTATAGGAAATTCAGTACAAGTCCAAAATACCAGCAGGTCTAGTAAAGCTGACTGTGTTCTCTGTAGGGAAAAACATCTAGAACTCTCATTATCATAGAATGGTTTGAATTGAAAGGGACCTTAAAGATCATGTAGTTCCAACCCTCGAGGATATTTGTCAGACAAGGATTTTAAGATGATGAGGACGCTCTAATACCTGGCAGTACAGATAGAACAATGTGTGCAGGCAGTTGCTGTGGGTGAAGCAACAGATGCTCAGAGAAGAAGCTAATTATGACAATAGCAACTTAAATATAATGAAGTGAAACATGCAGAGAAGTAGAACAGCTGAGAAGTTCTGAGGATTTCTGAGTACCACAAGGCATAGATGAAAGACATCAGTTGATCCATTTAGAAGCTGCTGTGACCTTCTGTGTACCTTGTATGACTTGGCCATTGAAGTACTCAGATAAAAAGGAGTAACTTTTAAAATCATAATTGACAAGCAAGCCTGGTCCTCTAACTGTTGGTGATTCTCACTTTCCTTTTGCTGGGTATTCAGCAGTTGTTTCATTCTCACAATTCAATGAACAAACAAAAAACCCCCACCAGCACACACCGAAAAACAAGATAAAAATTTGAAGAAATACAATAACACTAAAGTCTAATTTGTTGCCTTTTTTTTTAATAAAGACAATTTTTAAAGATTCCATGTGGAGTTTACTGGTTTAGAGTTAAAACTAAATTTTAGTGAACTAAGCATTTGTAAATGGAGCTATTATAATGGGACAAGTAAACACCTCTTAATGATTTCTTGCTTAGCTCTTTCCCTGCCACTGCTGCCTCGTGTCCTCCCGCCCCATGCAGACTTCCTGACACTGCCACTTAGCAGGGCACTAACAAATGAGCCAAAAGAGCTTTGCCTTGGCACGCTTCCGTTGGCTGCACTTGGGTTTCTGTGATGAAACCCAGAGAGGAAACAGAACCCAAGAGCTCAACAGTCTGGCAAGAGTGCTGCAAAGCATCAGATGTGTAAGGCATCCTACTACCCTCAAGTTTTCCTGAGACAGTTTTTTTCCAGACAAGTTGGGAGGGGTGGAGTGGAGCATGTTGTATGGTTGGATTTCTTGGTTTGATTTTTTTTTTTTTTTTAATCTGAGTTTGAGCTGCAAAATCTTTAGCAAGTTCAGACTTGAGCTCTTGTAACTGATAATAAAGCAGCAGTGTGAGGATTTGTCTGTGTATCAAACCAGTAAAGGAAGACAGCAATTAGAATCAATTAGGTTTTTTAAAATTAGAATTAATAGGATTTTTGAAAACAAGTATTGTTATTTTATAACAAAGAAGGTTGGTTGCTTTGTTTTGTCCTGTTTGGTTTGAGTTTTTGTTATTGCATGAGTATTTTTGTTCATTTTGTTTCCCCAGGAGGTAATTATATCTGTGTTTCTTTGCTGTTTATCAGGCTATTATTTCTCCTGGTCAAAATTAACATGGGTGATTTTTTTTTTATGGCAATACATAAAACCCATTTTGTTACAACAAGTGTAACAAAAATCCATTGTGATGGCAATGGTATTTGGGACAATTTATCTGTAGCTGATAAAACACACTTTTACACATATGTTTTAGTTATCCTCTCACAGACTCATTAACATGACATATATGTGCTTCTATTTTTCTGAAGGAAGGTGTTTGATAGATAAAAACCATCTCAAACAAAACAGCAAAGGCAAAAACTTAATCCACTGTTTAACTACACTTCTTTTTTTTTTGTTTGTTTTTTAATGAAGAGAAAATGAATCATAACTAAAGCAGAGGGAGAAAGATAAATAAAAGCTGCTCATAATAGCTGATAATTACAAAAAGTACAGTGCTGATCTGGGGATATAGCTGTTGAGAATAACACATTTAATAGCAACATTCCTTGCTAAATTCATCAGCATGAGTGTCAAAATATTTAGTTGGGAACGCAGGCATTCCTTCTTGAAAGACCACCTTCTCACTGTGGTCTGTGCATAAAGCTGTGAACAGGACAGCAATGTTCATGTCCTCAGACCCTTGAGGCTCTGTCCGGCTCTCTCTAAACTGAATGGCAAAATTCTTGCTGGCATCACTGGAGTGGAGGGGGCCTCAGATATGTGCCTTTTCCCTGTGAATGTAGGTAGCACTTTCTTTTTTCCTGTAAAGTCTGAGCAGTGTTACCTGCATCTAAAAATGTCAGTTGTGACGTTTCTGAGTACCATTATATTTTTTTTCCTGTCTCCCCTTTTCTGCCTCACCTACAAGAGGCCCACATCCAGTCAGGATCCACGTGTCTTTCTCTGTTCCTGGCATAAATTTACACTGGTTTCAATTAAATGTAGGATTGCCACCATAAAGTGTAAGCACATATAAAATTTGAACTTTCCTCCCCATAAATTTATTACTTTTACCTTAATTTTATAGAATTTGTATGTTAGTATTTAGTAGTGAAAACTGATTATTTGCTTTCAAAGGGCAGTGTCAAAAGGGAAAAGTTTGTTAAGATGCACTTGCTCTTTCTTGTTTTGGCACATAAGGTAATGATAACAATGGTTTTGGTGGAAAATTGTTAGGACAGCTGTACATAAATGATAAATTACATGGACTGGATTTTAATGGAAATGGCTTTTTGTTCTCAGCTTTGCTTCTATTTAAAGTGAAGGGAAGCAATGCAAGCTTGTCCTTCAGTCATTTGCAGGAAAAAAAAATAGAAGTTTGTTGTTATTGGGTATTTTGTAAACAAATGCAAACAACTTCAATAAATAATGGAGTGAGAAGGAGGAACAGGCAGAGTTCTAACTTCCGATCATACTTACCCATCTGTGTTCTGTGACAGTGTTCCTTATTTAATTAACAGTAGCGCACAAAGATCATAATGTTGTTTCTGACACTGTAAAATTAATACTTTTCCTGTTCTGAAGAGCTGGCAGTGTAAAAATGCTCCCTCTTGATATATTTAGTCAGTAAGGATAATTTGAGAGAAATTGACCTAAATAATATTACCAAACATATAGCTTTGCCAAGTAAAGCTGGTTTAAATATTTAAAAGAATGGAGACGCATTGTTAAAAGGTCACAGATATTTGCTTCACTCTCCAGAAAGCTCTTTATGCATGACTTGGTGCACAAATACAAATATTAAGGACTTCAACAGTGCTGGAGTAAGTCTAATCAACTACAGTGTAACAAATAGGTTACTGGAAGAAGCCCTGTAAGGTAGCGAAGGTCTCATTTGAGATGTAAAATAAATAGTTTTATATTTCAGGGAGAAGGAAGATATTGTAATAAAACACCTTTAATGAAAATAAATATTGATAAATGATACTATTCTATTTATGCAGTAAAAAAGATCTGAAAATACAGCCTGTGCTCTTGAAAAAAAAATCAAATTTAACAAAGGATTTGTCAGAGCAATGCAGAAGAAAAGCAGAAAATCCAACTATTACTGAGACTATGATGAATTAGAATAATTTTTCTACCATCTTCCCAGGCCATGTGAACTTTAGTTTTCAAAATGAATCCAAATCCAAACTGAAGTGTCATCTCTATTTTGTACCAGGTAAAAACATTTAGGAGAGGAATTTAAAGCAGCAAAAGGAAAAATGTAGACTTGGCTGCAAAGGCTTCAAGCCTTCTGATAGTGAAAAACTTTGGTTTCCACAATGCCTGCTAAAGGTTAAATTCCTTTCCAAACAGTGATGGAGAGCAGGTGTTCAGCAGGTAGAATGCAGAAACAAGATAGAAAGAAGTCTTCCACATAAACATTACCAGATAAATATATAAATATGTAAGACTTTAGGTATAGTAAATTAGAATGATGCATCCAGTAAAAAAAGGTACTTGTTTACCTCATTGAAGCATATGTTAAGGAAGCAAAAAAGTTCATGAATAAATTTAGAAATTACTGAGATTCTGAAATGTTTTGAGTAGAGCACTTGTGAAATTTAAATAATTTGAAACTTGTGTAAAGATTTCTATGTAAAACAAGTAGAGGAGAAGATTCTTTGAATAGGAATACTTCTGTCCTGTCTTAGCAGGAATAAAATATTGCTACTTCTTAACTATACAATGGCATGTGAGTCATTATGAGACCTGTTTTTTTTCGGGTGACAAATGCAATAATTTTACCTTGACAATGGTTCCTTCAAACATAAGCAGGCTAAGGAGTTGTCACAGATATTGCATGCTACTGGTAATAACTGTATCCCTCCCAAAAAGCCTCTTAAGCAGATGTTAACTGGTGCAGTGCAAACTTGTGTTTATATGTTGTATTGTTTATATTGGTGCCCTGAATTTTATAAACAACTCTGATTAAAAGACATTCTTCTGGCATTGTGCTGTCCCCCATTGCCAAAGATACATTTGTTTCCAATGCTTTTGGATTTGTATTATCCCCATTTAAATGGAAGGATTAAATAACTTCTATAAGCCTTCAGAAATCCCTGTTAATGTCCGATGGCACTTGCTGGGTCTGTCTCCATGTTTCTTTCAATCTTTCCCAGCCCTATCTGTCCTTGGGAACCTTCTTAAGCAATTGAATTTTTAAGTTTTGTTGGGAATGAATGGAATAATCACATGTGGCTTCATGGTTTTTGTCTTGCTTCATTCTTCCTGCATCATGGCAAAAGAGAAGCTCTGTTAATCACATCAGTGTCTTCCAAAACATCTCAGCCCAGCATTTTTCTTCCCTAAGCTTTCAGCTGAATAGGATTTACGCAGCTGACTTTGTCAGCTCTTAGAAGAAAATCTTTACTTGGGACTCTGGCAAAAACCCTAAGTATTTAAGTGAGTGCTGGTATTACTTTTGGATCATTGTCCTCTGAAGCATGAATACACCTGGGGAGTAAAATCAATAGAATGCAGAAGCACATAATAACAGAGTTTACAAAAACCAAAACAAATACCACTATCCAGCTGATAGACAGGTTTCATCTTTCTGTTCTCAGTAGGAGTGTTTTCAGACACTGCTTGCAGTGGTTAAAAACATTTTCTTCACCGAGTCTTTTGGTTTCATTTGAATTAAAGGCAGCCTGCAGTTAAATGGGACCACCTCTTGTTTTCTTCTTGTAAACAAAAGAGATGTTTATCAGCATTTATGTATTTCACTGTACATTTTTCACACTGTAGAATTTTCAAAGCATTTGCTGCTGTAAATCTGGGCACATTTTTAAGGAAGAACTTTAGCATTAACTGATTTTGCTGGTGGAGGTAAGTGGGGTGCAAAGTAAATTTCATGTGATTTTCTCATTATTCTTCTGAGTATCTTTTTGGTAAAACTAGCTTGCAACACGTTAAAATGATAAATAAGTGTTCTAATTTCTCTCTGCCTTGCAAGGAAAATTTAACAATATACAATATTGTTATTGTAACAATATCCAATATAGCAATAGTGCACTTTTAATGTGTGAAGCAAAGTAATACAGTGCATTTTAGCAAACACTTTAGATTTCTAGAATAATTTTTCATTATATGTTCAGGTATTCAGTTTCCCCTTATCTTAAACCGAGGCTTCTACATGCATGATGTTGTTCACAGTAAAAATACCCAATATGTTCACTGGCTTTAGATCTATGGAAAAAAACCAATATATTAGCATGTAAAATGCTTTGACCATTGGAAGAGTACTGTATAAGAAACAGGCAACTTCCAGATATGCTTTAGTCAGTGCTCTCTTTGTGTATAGGAGAATTTTAGTTCCCTGGGGAAAGATTTATAAGCATCAAACCAATTTCTTGCATTTTCTGATAGAAGTCACATTTCTGAGTTTAACAGAGAGCTGACTTCGAATTAGAAAAATTGTTGCCTAATTAAAAGCTGAAAATCATGATGTCAGGAAGGTTAGTTATTCTGAGCAAGATAGTCAGAAAGCTGAGGAAAAGGAAATAAAGATAGATGAAACAATGAAGAATTATGTAAATCAAGAAATTGAATGCTGTTTGGGATGGCAGGCAATATTAGAGAAACAATTCAGGACAAGAACTCTTAATCATGTTTTTTCAAGCCAAATATATGAGTGATAATTGAGGAGAAAGGTAAGAAGTGATAATTGAGGAGAAAGGTAAGACTTTGAAGACATTTGGAGTTGAGTTACTTAGTGCAGTGACATTGCAGCTATCCCATCCCTTATAAGATTTTTTTATCTGTTAAACTGTGTTTTAAAAATGTGTCTAACTGCTTTTTTGGAGATATGCACTTATTGAAGGACTATATGGTGTGGTATGGATGGTGTAAGCCAAAAAGCCAGGCATTGTAGAACTTAGGCTCCTTGTTTCTTGCTCTGAACCCACACATAAAATCTCTAAAATGATCTTTTGTGGTTGGAAGTGTTTGGAGATTGGGTAGGAATGCTGAAGAGCATGTGGCAGCAACTCTCAAGGGCTTACTCAGCAGTTGTCACAGGTCAACTGCTGGAAATAATGAAGTGTATGCTCACCCACAGCTAAACAGAAATTGAGACTGATTGAACAGATTCTACCATGTGAGGTAAAAATGCTTTGCTTAAACCTCAGTGAGGAACAGCTGGTATTTCATAATTCCTTAAACTATAATAAGGCTCAAGTGTGTTACAATTGGGCTGCTTGAAGCCTTTGCAGCCAAGTCTACATTTTTCTTTTTTTTTGTGAACCAAGGCTTTAGGAGAAGTTTAAAATGTCCTAAGGATCAATTTAACTTTTTACTAACCATGTATATGAGTAATGTTCTCATATAAGATTATGGCAGATTAAATTTCGAACCGATTCTCAGATGCCTTTGTCATTCAGCTGATGTAATGGCTGCTTGATTTCCTTTTTTAGTTGCTTGCTACTTCAAAGCACTTTATTGCTGTGTTCTAAAAATTCCATTAATTTATCTGTTGCTGCCTTTTATAGTCTCAAAAGAATGTCAGCCTTGCTGTGAGAAATGCAAGTACTGCAGGGAGACGATGAAGCAGTAACTGCTCTCCTAAAGACTCAGCTCATGTTCAGTCCTTTCTCAGGATTGCTTTTGGAGGTGCTCAAGGCAGAGCAGCCTGTGGAAACAACAAATGTGCCTCAGTTTCAAGTGTACACAGAGGCCAGAGCTGATTGCTGCTGGTTGTAGCTCTCATCCAAGTGAGGTTTAGTAGAGGAATGTGGTGGTGGAAGACTGGGAACTGCAGCTTGTGGTTTATAAATGTGTTTTCTCCTCCTTTTTTCATGAAGTAGAAAGAAAATAACCTGTGCATCTTGAATTTACTATTCAAACCTAATTTATTGAATACACACTTGATTCTAATACCAGAAATCAATCATCTTAGCCGTGGAGATACTACCTGAAACTCTGGGCACCACTCTTGTAGTGCCTTCTTTTTATCCACCGCTTTCTTCTGGATAACAATGCCACCAAAATACTTACTCTGTATTACATCAACTGTTTAAGAGAACCTTGATAAAAGTTAGCTTTCAGCAAGTTTAACATGTGATCATTGATCATTGTGACTTTCATCACTGAGTCTGACAGCTGAAATACTTTTCACTGGCTTTTGCCTGGTCTTTGAAAGGCTGAAGAAAAGTAATCTTTTCCAAACTGGAAGTTTATGCTCCCTTATTGCTGGTATTTCAACAGCAGTTGGAAAGTTCATTAAGCAATGATCATTATTTTTGTACTGCAGGGGCTGCTGTGTAGTTAATTCTGTAGTTAAAGAATTTAAATATTTTGTGCATACTTAGCATAACCTTGTGTTACACACTCATATTTAGTATAACTTTATTAACTAATTTTTTTAGCATTTCAGTGCAGGCTCTATTATATGTGTTAGTAGCCCCTATGAAAAGAGCTCCCAGAATCACAGAATGCTTTGGGTTGGAAGGGATATTAAAGGTCATCTAGCCCCAACTCCCTGCTGTGGACAGGGACATCTCCCACTAGACCATGTAACACAGATCCCCATCCAGGCTGGCCTTGAGTATCAGGGTTGGGGAGTCCCCAGTGTCTCTGGGCAACCTGCTCCAGTGCCTCACTGCCCTTATAAACATTCCTTCCTAATATCTAATCTAAACCTACCTACCCTCATTCAGCTTAATTGGAAATAAAAAAAATCTTGAAGTAATTTAAAAGCTCAATTAAAGGTTGCCCTGTAAAAGTGTAAACGGAATCACTCAGCTTCCATCTATTCCTTTTTGCTAGGCCGTTGTAATCTCTTTAGATGAGACATCCCAGCCATTTCAAGTAATCCTTGTATTTACGGAGATAAAATGGTGTAAGCTATTCTGAATCTGTAGCAAAAGCTGTTCTACTTCATAATCATAATGAAAATATTCTTCCCCTTTCCAAATGCTAAAAGGGCATGCAGAAGCAAATAGCAATGTGTTTTGTTTCTGTTCACATGTTGTGTTTTGTCCACTTGGGCATCAGGAGATGTGTGTGTGGGCTTTTCTCTTCTGCTGTAAGTGTGGAAAATGCTATCAGGTTTTCCTGGTCTTGTATCTTAAGTTTCAGCACAGTAATTGGGCAGTAGAACGTGAGCTGGTAGTGATTGAGCATGTAATCAAACAGGGGAAAATAGTGTTGCTTTCTTGTCAAGGTAAAATACAAGGTGAGTTTTGAAAAGGAAAAGAGAATAAGTGTGTGGACAGACTGTTCCAAAGCTATGCTTTGTCTGTGATTCCATAAGAAAAATCAGCATTGTGCATATTTGTGTATTTGCAGGGCTCTGGTTTGTACATATTTGAAGCCAAATTTATTCCTATGCAAGACCTGAAGTGTTAGGCAAGTGTCTTAACCAGGCAAAATATACTTAAGGGAATACAATCTGCTTCACCTTGTGCATTTAAACCTCTATTAATTAGACAGTTATGTCTGTGAAAGTAAGATTGGGAAAGGGAATGAGGAGCCAACCTTCTTAAAAGAAAGATTTAGTTTCTTTATTTCCCTCTTACTTTCTGAAGAATTTCCCTGGGTTGTTTGACTTTGCTTAAATGGATCATTGAGAAAAGACCAGCAACCTTCGATATTAACAGTGAGAACAGAAATTTCCTCTCCATTAATCAAGTTGCTACACTTTAGGGAGTGAACGAGGTAGTTGTAACAGGTTATGCTGTGGGAATTGAGGGTAAGTGTGGGGTGATACAGTGCAAGGAAACAAAGTATTTATGTAGGTTACCAGCGCTGTTGTGCCTGTCACCTTAAGCCCTGTTTCTTAACATCTCTTCCAGACACTGAGGTGTCTAGGGTGTTCCAGACACATGGTATCTAGGGCTGAGAATTAAATCTTAGAAATAATGAGTTTGAATCTAGATACATTAAATTTTTGCACCCAAAAACCAAAATACAAGATCCATTTTTTTTTTTTTGCTTTGTACAACAGTCAATTTGAGGTCTGTTTTGACCAAGATACGGTATAGATTGACAGTCCTTCATTTGTACTTTGCTGCAGAGTAGCATCCTGCGTCATTTTCCCTTTCAGAGGAATGGTGTGACTGCTGAAATCTTCAGACACCAACATACAGTTCAGAGCAGTTGCTCACATGACCACTGAAAAAAAGGGAATCCAAAAGCTCTCCATTGCTGAACTCATGCCTCATAATCTGATTTAATAGAAGTGTGGCTTCTGCAGGGGGATTAGGCTGTGCAGTTGCAGAAGAGTGGAAGCCAAAGTTTTGACTTACGGTATTAGGAATCTATTAAAATGAGTGAGTAGACATGGTGAGGATGGTAATGCATTGAGTGGTTTTATTGGTGCAGTGAATTTAATCCTTTTAGTCTTTATATAGAAATTACAAAGCTTGACAGGGTTATTAGTGAAGTATTAATGGAATCAACCAAGCTATGCAGATGTCTGCACAGTATATCATACAAAACAGTAGAGCTAATTTTTGAAGTTCTCAGGAGCACTGTGAAAGAGAAGCTAAATGGGCAATGGCAAACAAAATTAAAGGCTCTGTAGCTTAGAGACAGACAACATCTCACTTCACTACACCTAGCACATTTTTGACCATCACTTCCCATATGAGTAAGTCTGGCCTATCAAGTGGGATGATAAAAACAGATGGATGCTAGATCTAGTCATTTTAATTACCTGGATTTGTTCCATTGAAGTGTGGTTGCCAGGATATTGTTGCCTGAGTTATATAGAAGACATGCAGATGCTATGTTCTTGCTTGTACAGAGGATGAAAACATTTTTGCAAAGTTTTCCCATTTGAACACTTCTCATGCAATTCAAAAATCCTGTTTAATAGTAATAGCTGAAGTGTTGCATTATCTCCACTCCTTAACGTGAGCAGAGAAGTTACTCTGGATGTGAAGAATCCATCTTAGATGAAAGAAATAAGAGAGACTTCAGCAAGGTAAGAGATTGAATTTGAGACAGATATTTCCATTTAATTTCTGGTTTTATACTTGGATAAATCAACATGTTGAGATCAAGTGAGCGTACTGCTCTACCAATCTCACTTTTGTAGGCTAATATAGGATTATAAAAGGACTAACTTGAAGTAGGATAATTCAGGCTGCTTATTCAGATGCCTTCCCTTGCAAGAGCACATAAAAACAAGGCCCCTGCTCTCCATAGGCCGGAGCGTGACATATCAGTACTACTGATAAGGCTGCACTAGCCCAGCAAAGGCAGCATAGAGCTAATTAAGTCATTGTAATGCCTGGACTGTCTTCAATATCTCACTTAAAGATGGCTTAGCTCTATTTGTTGTAGAGCATCAGGACTGCACAAGTTCAGAGGAGGAATTTTTAAAAAGTTAGTTAATGTCTTTAGAGTTCGTAGGGAAAGGAATAAAGTTGCTCCTGCAGCATAAACATGCAGTTATCCCAGAAAAAACAGCACATGGGTTCAAAAGCTAATAAGCTTTAAAAAGAACCATTTTAATTCTTCAGTTTAATTCTTCCTTCCTGTTCTTAAAATTGCATATAAGATTATTTGAATGTAGAACAAGTGTTGGTTTCTTTAATCATCTCTGAATGATCAGAAAGGGCATAAAATGAATCTTCAGGGCAGAAGATGTTTCGTTTAGGGGCTACACATTTGGGTCTGATTCCAGTGATTTTAGATTTCTTCCTGCCTTATAATTAATTCTCATGTTGCTGAAGGCTTTTGGTTTTGTTGTTTTCCCTTTCCTTAAATGTTTTATCAGCAAAACATTCAAAAATCCTGTTTGTTAAATATTTTAACTTGTATGAACATATCACACTTTCTAATAACTTCAGGTCCTTTCCTGGGAACGTTTGCTTAACATTCCTCCTTTGTAGTCTTCATTCTACCATGGATTTACAAACAACCCTTCTTCCCCACTCCTTGTTCCTGTGGCTAGCAAGAGTTAAATTCTACTAACAGTCAGAAGAATTGCTCTAAAGTTCCTGTGATTTGTCTAAGAAGTAACATCTGTTAGCCTTGGTGACAGCACGGGTGACAGCTCCCTGGTTCCTGTCTGATTACAATTAAGTTTTACTGAGGATTTTATCCACCCACTTTTAAGAAGTTGTTCGGCAAAAAATAATTTTTAAAAATACTTGTTTTGCCACATCCTAATTAACTTATAAGAACAGTGTTCCTGACAAATCTCAGAAGAACACAGCATATGGAGTGCTGTGGATTATAGGTTGGTCTAGATAAGTAAAGGGGCAGAACATGAAAACTATTAGTAAAATCTTACCATTTTTATTTCTCTGCAGCTGGGTAGTGTCCTAGACACTCATTATATAACTAAATTTACCCATAATAACATCTGTTACCAGTGTGTCCAAGCAAATTAAGGTTTACACAAAAGGCAAGGCAATTTTACCATACTGAGAAGGGGCACAAGGTGGTCTGTTGTAACCACACCTGATATGGAATTGTATTTTGTCCAGAGGCATCATTAGATTTCTGACTGAAGTGTCAAAAATTGGATAGTAAAATGTCAGGTAACTGTTAAGCCACTCTTAGAAGGAAAATAATCCTAAGCTACATTTGAGGAAATCCTGGAACTTTTCAAATAATGCTTCTATTTTATTAAGTTCTCTTGTTTACATGGCACTGATCTGGTAAGGCAATAATTTTGTTTTTCTATAATGCAAGCATAGTTTGGTTTTAATTACACTGAAATTTACATTTTTTGTCCTTCTTGGCCTGAGAAATCAAGTGGAATTCCCTGTATGGTTTAGCAAACAATAGATACTTGGATGAGGTGCGTCACAACTTAATGCTTATAAGGCTTTAAACATAGCTCTGCTCTCAAATTGTTCCATAAATGTGATCACACTCTTCTTGCTCAGGCTTTTGTTGGGCTCCTGAGCCCACAGGGCTTGCATACAGTCAGCTTCCAAGGATTTTGGTATGCACTGACATGCTTTCCTCCTTTGGCTCTGGCATTTTTCCTCTGCTGCTGCTTCACAGTAGTAGAAATCTAAATCCCAGCTGTTTAGGAAAAATCCTAAATGTTTGGGGATTTATCTTGTTTGAGGACAAGTAACTGACTAAGAGATTCCTCACATTACTCCATAAATTCTTTGTCTTAAGGCTATGGTTCAAGTCTTGCAAAAATGATAGACTGGAAGAAGTGATAGTTTTCAGGGAGTCTTAAAACAACATGAAGCTTTATTTAATGGCATAAAAAACACCCAGTTTCAACAAAAACAAAACAAAATCTTCCTTTCTCTGTCTTATCTGCCTGAAACAGTCCAGGGGCTGAAAGATGTAGGTGAATCTGTCATTTTTGCCTTCTAAACCATGATGTTCATCCAGCTTAGTACAATTTATCCTGACTAGGTTTTTGCTCCTCACCTTGCCTATTTTTCACTGTTTTCCTTTTCCAGCTTTGTGAAGATTATGCCAGTCTCGTTTTTGTTTCTGTGGACTCAGTCATGACTCATGACTTCTTTCCAAGAGACTCCATCTCCTTTTTTTCCCCCTTTGTTTAAGGATGACTCCCTAACACCATCCCTAAGAAGGCTAATATTAGCAGCTCTTGCTAACTCTGGCCAATATTCTTAATACTCTATTTTTATAGTCAGAGCAGTTTCAAATTTCAGCCTTTTCCATTGTTCCTAGCTTGGTGAATATATCTACTCTATTAGCAGAAAAAGCCTCCTTGTTCTATGGATCCAGCAATTTTCAGAGTGATACTATTGTACAAATTCTTAATATGCATATATACATATAACAATTCCAAAATTATTACCTATTCCATTGACTTCCACTTAATTTGCATGTGTACACGTGGTTTGTGGTGAAAAATAAGGCATCACTCCAGTTGGATTCCTGTTGGCTTAGTGCCACAAGTCAAAGGAATGCTGATAGAATTTGACACGCAAAATTCAAATTGGTATGGTGACTTTTGCACAGTTTTTCTTGCCCCCTCCTGATGTCAGGTCATTTAACAGTTTAATCATCAAACCACTTGTGTAAACAACTGTTTGTTACCTCTTTTATTTAAGGTTGAGCTTCTTTCCTGTAAACAGCATCAGGCTTTGGATAGACAGCTTAAATTTATATAGCTTTATCTGCATCCTTATCAAAGGCAAAGGATGAAGTTATTCTGAGCATTGACTTAGCCACATCTATTTCACAGAATAATGAGGTTGGAAGAGACCTCTAAGATCATCACTGATTTCTATAGCTTGTAAAATTGTATGGCATTTGCATATCCTCATTTAAGATTTGACTGTCTAAATTTTTAAGATGACAAGCTGATAATATGAGATTTTGCATCTTAACTTTTTGTAATTGCCTGATGTCAAAGTTGTGCATGTTCTCTACTCCAGCTGAAATAGCTTCTCTGTATTTAGTTGTCCTATTAGCTGAATCACTCCCAATTCATGCTGATATTTTCCAATTATTTGCTTTCAACTGAGGGTTTTCAGAGCTTTGTTTCTGTTGAATGTAAACTCAGTCACTGCAAGAAATCATGCGTGAAAATAGAAACCTAAATTAAAGGGGTTTTTAAAAGGTGTTTTGGGCTACAAAATGTCCAAATAGAAATACAATTGAATCTATTGGGAAAAACATATTTGCCAGACACAGCATTCCATATTTCTTTTGCAAAGAAAGTAAAGCAGGGATAGCTGTATAAAAAAATACCCAGAAACATTTTGATGTGATCAGGCTTTGAAGAGTTGATAAGAAGATACAATAATCCAGAATAAATTCAAGAGTACAAGGCTGAAAAGCCCTGCTAGATTTTAGAGACTAAAACTGGAAAAGAAACAAGTAAGTGTAAGAAATGTAAATGTAAAGAATGTGACTTTGAATAAAAGAGAATGAGCATAGTAGTTTGCTTTTTTTTTTAAGAGGCATCAATGTAGGATAGAAAGCAAGTTTTAAAAAGTGTGTCAGAAAGTATTACCCAACTGTGCATTTCCCCAAAGAGGAATCAAATGCCAGAGTGAACAAGCAGCACTTTGATTTCAATGTGCTGGTTGAGCAGCTTCTTCTTGGGGGTCTCTGGACCACAACTTAAAAAAGGATAATTGTTTTTACTCAAAATTGCAACTGCATGGTTTTCCAAGAGGACTAGGAATTCCTAGGAAGGGATTATTACCTTGGTGGCTATTTTTAACAACAACAACAAAAAAAAATCAGCAAGTTCCCCTCAAAGAATAATGCAATTGCATTGTACCCTAGCCAGGCTTTAGAGGGAAGGGAAACCAGAAACCAGAGGTCATAAGATTTGATTGACAAGTTGATTTTGAACAGGATGCGGGCAGCTAGGAAATGTACATGGCTTTTGTGAAAAGTAGAGACAGCACCTAAACCACTGTGAAGTCATGTGATTAACTCAGAGAAAGTGGAAGCATTTTCAGGGACAAGGAATGCTGACAGTAATTTTTCCTAACTGAAGCAATCCCCTGCAAATGCAACAAATGCTGTCAGTCATAATAGCATGATGGAGCAATACTGAATAGTTTTCTTCCTTCCTCTGGTAAAAGCTATGCAGCTTGTTGTAGGGAAAACATCAGTCTGGGGAAATCTCCTTCACTGTCATGTCCATCACTGTGTGGAGGAATGGAGCATGTTTTTTTTGTCTGTGCTCTGTTTTCATTCCTTGTAGTTCACTGCTCAGGGGTTCTGAGCACATGCTTTTGTGTGAATCCCATTCAGGGTGGGGGGAAGCAGCTTTAGAAGTGGAGCTGCTGCTAGCAGTTCTCATCCTTCTGACAAAAACCCAGATGTTCTGATGAACACCTGGGGGATAGAAGGTAAAAGGTTGGAAGACTTTCGACTTGCATGTTTGATCTCTCATGCAAAAGTAAAACAAGTGTTTCCACTCTGTTCTAACCCCACTGGAAGGAGAAAGAGGAAATGTGAACACCCTGCCATCCTGGGACCCGCAGGAGTACTGGGGCACCTGTTAACTTTGCTATCTTACACATGTTGTGCTTATCTGGCACAACAGCCAGGCAGAGCAGGACACTATGGCACTCTGAGATGCAGCAGTTATAAATCATACTGGCAGTTTCTTCTCTTGCTAAACTTCACTACAGTGGCAGCATCAGAATATGGAGTGGCTGGATTCAGCATCAATTAATATCCTTAACCTTTAGTTAAACTCTCTCAGTTCCAGGAACCTCATATCTCATCAGAGTTACTGGATTCTCACGTATTCTTTATGTCTAAATAATATTTGAGTTGTTTTGGTTTTGTCCGGGATGGTCTTGGGGTTTTTTTTGTGTTATGGAGTAGTAGATGAATGAAAGGTCTGAAGCTGTTGTGGATGAAGATTCTGTGTTTTAAATCACAAAAAAAGCAGAGTCACTTGCTCTGGTGATTACAACACAGAACCAATGAGTGTTTCATTGCCTTGTTGCAGTATGACTTGATTCATCTTGGAATATACATTTCCTAATAAAAGTATGTCAGTCTCATTTTGTGACATTCCATATATCACACGGTGACATTGATTTTTATATAAATATATATGTATAGATATATGTACGTTAGGGTATCCACTTATGAGATCTTTTAGTGTTAAATTTCTTTGTATAAGACTGCTGTTAAGCTTAACATTTCCTTTGAAAGAACAGATAAATGTTTGCTTTTTAAATTCTGTTAACAAGTTTATGAAAAATAGAAAATATTGCTTATAATTAAAACCAACAAAACATCCCTAATTTTGCTGGCATTTTTGAACAAAACACTTATGTCTTTTAGAACTAGGACATTCACCTTGAGGAGGATCTTAGGAAGAGAACATACAGAAAAATAGGTTACTGGCTTTTCATTAATAAACACCCACCAGGAAAATATGATCAGACTGAAGCACAGGAACAAATGTAGAGAGGAGGTTTTAGGCTTTAGATCAGAGGTAAAAAAGACACAATCTAATTCAGAGGGGAGGATGAAAAAGGAGGGTGTGGAAGGAGCAGGTAAAGAAAATGTAACTTTAGAGTTTCATATTGATAATGGTATTATCTTTCCAACGAATCATAAAACTAGGCAGTTTTATGCCTGTATTTTAGGCAGTTCTGGAGGCATGGCAGAAATGCAGTGTGCTTTAAGGGCTATCTGGCAAAAATTTCCACTGCAATGCATCCTGTTAAACATAGGTAAAAATGAAGCACCAGCAGCTACTTCTATGTGAAGCTGCAAAAATGTAAAATAAATGACTATTAATCCCAGCTTTGCAAAGGTTCAAGGCAGACAAACATTTAGCTATGGGCATATGGTGATACTGACTATGCATAATCAATTCCTGTTGTTTTCTGAAACTGCAGACATATGCTCAGTAGAAATGTGTTATTTGAGATTTCTTAAAAAATTAAAAATTGGTTACTTCCAAAGAGACAAGCAAAAATTATGGTTGCAGTCCCAAATTCAATCCATTTTCTGTAGAACATCAAATAGCTTCTTTAAAGTTTTCTAAAAAATGTTCTTACATACATAGTGTATGTATAACAAATTTTGCCCCCCTTTTATTTTGGAAACAGTTGAAACATGCTGGCTGAAAAACAAAACTTTGAAGCCAGTCACTTTGACCCAAATGATCACATTTTTGTCATATCTTAAATATCTGAAACTGCAAAGGTGCAGTGTTACAATGGAAAGTGACAAACAATTCCATCTACAGACATTCCTACTGATACTATTTGTTTTCCTTTTTTAAATGCATTACATTAATATTGTCTAAGGAGAAGTACAAAACCACAAACCATCCAATGAACCCTGCAACAGTCTGGCAGCAGCAATTCAGTCAACAAAAATGTATGTTAAAGCTTTTCTCTAAAATTCTGCTGGTAAAGGTAGAATAACTTTTCTGTCCATATTTTGGGAAACTTTAGAGCAAATGGCAGCATAAAATTGCAGCATTGAAAGCAAGTGTTAACCAAAATTAGTCTCTGACCAGGATTTACACTTATCTTTACTTTTTGCTGTAGGAATGGAAGTCACTTACAGTGTACCTAATAAAATCTTCCCACATTGCTTCCTCAGAAGTTTAATATTACCATGTGGTAAATATAAACTTCAACCTGCAAATAATTCTTAAAATCTAGGGCTGTTAATTGAGTGCAAACATTCTGGATCAGTATGGGTAGGGGATATGCTGGTATCAAGTTTCACATGAGATTAGCAATTTTTTATTATTAATTCAACAAGGGAATGTCATCTTAAATCTTTAAAAAAATGTCTGTCTTGCATCCTTTTCCTGCAAATCTTAAGTATCTTATTGCAATATTTTAATTTCTCTTGCACTAGACCGGAATATGGCAGGAAGTCCAAATTAAGTATGAATTTTGAATTCAGTAATAAGTATCACATTTACTAGTTTGGCCTAGGCTGGTGTGCAGTACCAGTCTCCTCCACTTGTACTTCAGATTACCAGAGCATGCTATTATATGTCTGTACAGTCATGTGGAAGGAGAAGCCTGTGATCCTTTGGAATTCTCCTAATTCTTCATCTCTGTCTAATTCCCACAACCAAGGTGAGCTGTAGCTTAGTGGTAATAATTACTAACCTCTCCAGCTTTCCTAAAAGATCCCCAGAAAATAATTTTAAAACTTCATCCCTCCTCTTCTTCTGGAATCCTGCTATTGTAGATCACATTTTAACCCCTCACCACTGCCACCCCCAAAATCAAAACAGAAAATGAGCTCTGATGGGAGAAGCTCTCTATACATGATTATTTACCCAGTGGCTATGACTTTGTCAAATATTCTGGAAGATGTCCTTTGTTTGATAAACTTTCCTTTTTTATTTCTTTCCTTCCT
>VXBC01004826.1:838879-920492 GCA_013399945.1 Ploceus nigricollis | reverse complement strand
TAATTGTGTCATCTTCCCCAAAGGATTTTCCCTGGAACACAGGACAAGGACATAACAACGTATTTAATGTATTGCTTGTAGGCATGCTAAGGTTTCAATTGCTATCAACAGAAGTTAAAGCTCAACCTCAGAAAACAGTTAATTAGGCTAAGTGAAATGCATCCATGACCTTGGAAGATTCTGTGTGTGCTAAAAATATTTGATATATTTAGCTTCTTGGCAGACTAGATTTTAAGGGCATGGAAACAGAGTAACTTACTTGCCCACAAAGGTTTAAATTTCTGATACTGTTTTGCTTTCCCATAAGTTACTATAAACATCCTAATTTGGTGCTTTATTGGAATTCCATTTTTAAAACCACTTTCTTAAAGGGAGGAGAATAAAAAATGAAGACATGAATATGGGAAAAGAAAATACAATGATTGTTGTAAATGCTTTGACTAACATTTGTCCAGAAGGACTTGGGCATTGAAACTGTGTTTGTCAGTTTGGATCATTTTATTGATCATCTGGCAATGAAAACTGGAAAACAGATTGACATTTTGTTTCTTGGCCCCTGCCTGTTTCTCATATAGAGATTATTAGCTGGCTATTTTGGGACTGAGAAAAATGTTAGCTTTTTATAAATAAAAAGACTTGTGGCTTGATGAGGAGGGGTTTTGCAGGCACTTTGAGTCCTTGTCCCTAAAGTCTCAAATCTTTCCATCTAACTTGGGCTGGTTTACAGGATCATCTCTACCTCAATCATGGCATCAAAGCAAACTTGATTGTCCATTGTTGTCCATAGAGATGTTTTCTTTAAGATGACTGGGCTCTAACAAACCTGTCCTTACCTCCTTCTGCAGGCTCTGCAATTGCAAATTCTTTTAATTTAGCATTTCTGATTCATGTGAAGAGCTTCTCTCCTGCTGGAGAAAATTGGAAGCAAATTCCCTGCCTTTCAGAAGACTCCTCTAGATAAGTTTCTGCATAAAGATTATTAAAAGTTAATAAAGTTTGTTACATTTTGCATAAATGAACTAGCATAGCTGACTGGCAAAGTGATATTGAGTAATACCATCCTTTTGAACCAGCACACATTTTAGTTCTGTTTTTCTGGGTTGCATTTGGGATTTAATATTCAGCAGAATGAGTCCCAGATGGGAAAATTTTATTGCATGTTTTTGCCTTGGATTTTTTTTTTGTTTAATATATTAAGTTAGTAGAATTGTTATTATTTTTGGTTTTTTTCCTCCTGTCTGGATGAAGCTGGCAGATAAGAATTGCACACTGTGGAGGGTAGAAGAGAGAAGGTGACTTCCATTTTGTGTGCACTATGATGGTAGCAACATACAAGCCAGAAAAGCAATTGAAAACACAAATCTCATGCAGGACTAAATACTTAAATTTGGAAAAATGTTCTGTGTGAGAAAACAAAAGGACACAGCAAAAATTTGGCATAAACTTTAACTCAGCTAACTAGTTTTTCCATACAGTTGAGAAATAAGATTATGAGAATGATTCAATAAACAAACTTGTCAATGCATGTTGTTATTTGGGAGGTGAACAGAGATGCATTCTAAGTGTGATGCAAGTGAAGTTTTAACTGATAAAAACACCTTTGAGATCCCTTTAAAATGGAGCATGAAAACTCGTGTCCCAGAACTCCAGTTTTAGGTGCAAATGTCATCACTTCTGCTGCAAATTTTTAGCCTGTCTGATGAATAATCTTTATACTTTAGTCATTGGGTAAAAAATAGTGTGTAATCGTGACTTGCCATTACGGATGGCTATTACATATGCTCAGGAAGGATAATAAACAACATTTTAATGCAAAGTATCTTTAAGTCCTGAAGCATAAAATCTTCAAATATAGCAGTAATGATAATAAAAATAAAGTAAAACCTAAAAAATATGAGAATTCTCAAAAGCACAAATGAAGATACTTACAACTATTTCTACACAAATATGCTATTTGAGTTAAAGTTGTCTCCCAGACTGCCCAATTAAAGCCAAAACTAGAAAAAACCAAAAATTGTGGCAAGATCACTTTTCTGCTGTTGCCAGACAAAGCCTGTGCTTGAAAATGTTTGTGTTTCAAAAATGAAGTCCCTGTGTGGATCTTACCTCTATTCAGCCTGAGAGGCAGAACTCTCCATTGATTCAGTATGACAAGGATTTTAGTGCTTGTGTTTAGTGCTGGTTTTCACCTCCTCAAAGGCACAAGTAAAAATCATAGAACTTCAGGAGCCCAGCCCAGGAAACTTAACTTTGCTGTGTTAAATTTGCTACTCCTGCACTGCTGCTTATGGTCACAGAGCTGTGAAAATCAGGGAAATGGGAAGTTTACTGGTGGGATGGGGGCATACACATCCCATAACCACCAAGCCATATGTAACTGCAAAGAACTGCATCTAGCTACTCTGAAATACTTCAGATATTTATAAAAAAATAATTTCATGCTCTCCCACGGGTATACAATAGTGGAATACTGGTAACATAAATATGTTGTGTAATGGGGGAGTTGCCAAGCCATCTGTATTAGAATGTTTTTTAAAAAAACCAGATATCATCAGATCTTAAAAAACCCAAGTAAACAAGTGGCTTTTTTATATGGTACGTGCTACTATGCCTTCTTTATAGAATTTTAACAAGCTACTTGAAATAATTAAATTTTAGCTGCTAATATTTTGTCATTCAATAATTTAGATTTTAACAAGCAGCTTTTACCTCTGTTTGGCCGGAAATAATTCACATTAAACAAATCTCTGGGCAAAGGATCTGCCAAAGCTATAGAATATAATATACAAAGCAGTTTCAGGAGCACAA
Source organism: Ploceus nigricollis (assembly GCA_013399945.1). Taxonomy (NCBI): domain Eukaryota; kingdom Metazoa; phylum Chordata; class Aves; order Passeriformes; family Ploceidae; genus Ploceus; species Ploceus nigricollis. The sequence continues at coordinate 917,684 of VXBC01004826.1, read as the reverse complement.
GATTGATGGAAGCTTTGTTTTCCTCCTCTTGTGAGTACCTCCAGGATCCTTCTATGTCCCCTAAATCCTACCTAGACAGCAGGGGTCACGTTTGTGTGGTGCAAGTGGAGAGGCCAAACAAAAAATCTGCTGCTATAGGTTTTCCCCATAGTGGGGGCAGTAGCTTAAATCTGCTTTACAAGCACTGGTTTTTCACTAACTCTCTGGGAACTTGAAAATATTGTGAGGCCCAAATTACTTTAAGAAATTTGGGCTAAATTTGGCCAATAGTGGTTGTAGGATGCTAGACCAATGAACAAGAAACTTCAGCGAGAAGTTTTATTTCCCAGAGGATGATAATACTGAAAGACAGTAAACAACTTGTTCTTGCCCAAACTGGGTTGAAAGCAGTCATTGCTCTGAAAGGGATGAAAGCAGATTTAACAGGAAAACAACTTCTATTGTAGACAAATGAAGCATTTGACACTTGTGGCCTAGAAATTCTGAGATAATAAAACTGAAAAATGATGAGTTAAAGATGCTAGTAAAAATTCTGTAACTGCAGATAGTTAGATGGAAGACTAAACCATGCTGAGTCACAAGAGGCTATTTCAGAACTTGATTTTGTGGGTAAAGAAGTAGTAATTCAAAAAGATGAAAGGAGGTGTGTTAAAATGCCTTGTTAGAGTCAGTAATGGTGTCAAGGACTGTAAGTGGACAAAGGACAGCAATACCTGAAAAGGTATTGGAAAAACCTAGCTACTCCTTTTACATGGGGAACAAGCTTAAGCAGCGATGTTAAAGAAGTTTTTCAGAGCCTTTTTTCACTATGTTGATTTTTGGAACTAAGAATGTTTTAAGTGTAGAATAATAGATTTTCTAGTGCCAGCTGAAACATGATGTGGCACAGGGCAGATGCTCAGCTTCTAATTTTCTGTGCTTTGCTGCCATCAGTTCATATTTGCCCACTTCTCCTACAAGGCATGCACCAGTCCCCTATGGTGCTTTCCAAGTCAAATCATCAAATCTTTACTTTCCGTTGTCTGATTTGTTTCTGCCTTACTGATCTTATCAGCCACTGTTGAAAGACAGTTAATTTAGTATTGTTTGCTGCTTTCTCTTAAAACAGCCCTAATATATCCCTTCAAAACTTACTATCCAATAATTTTACATGCAATCTGCTACCCGTTTTTTTCCCCCTTATGTTACCCACCTTCTCTTCTCTTGTATTTACTTCAGTTGTGAAAGGTTTTTTGGACAGGGTTTGGCTTTCATACATTTAATGACTTCCCAGCACCTGGCATTAGAGAACTCTTAGTTGGGATCTGTGGATGTAATTGTAATACTCATAAGTAAATAGTCTAAAGTAGCTAAGAACTGAAGTAAAATCTCTGTCAGTTTTAGAGCTGAGAGCTCTGAATCACGTGCACATGACTGCTCTGTAGGTACCTGAATGTACTGTGGTAAAGGTTTTGGGTTTTTTTTCCCTCTTCAAGCCTCATATGTAGCTACATTCTCTCACGGGATACAAGCAAATTCTGTGGACTTCATTGGGAATTATTCCTACTCTGCAAGTGGAGAGCAGAGCCCATGACTGGACTGAAGCCAGCGTTCTTTAAAAGTTCACATGCCTTCTATTTGCTCTCTAATTTAGACTCCTTCTGACCAAACAAAGAGAGGGGGAGAGGAATGAAAAATAGTAGCATCTGTGTCAGTAAAAAATTCTAAGGGTTAACATAACATGATGTAAACTGTTTCATCTGTTCTTCCTACTTGCCCATTTTAATCAGAAATGAGTAAGTAGAGCTTATATGCACTGAACTTGAAGAATGCTAATGGGATGTCTGCATCATGTTGTACCCAGAGTAGTTATGCCAGAATAGGAGAGCCTTTAATTCTGTAATTCTCTGAGGCAAGAAAAGCTTTCTGAAGAATTACTTAAATTTAAACTCTCATTCTAATGTTAGGCAGCCTGTTGGATCTCCGAGTTAAAAATTGCTTCAGCTTTAGTTACTAGAGCCAGATGTAACATTGACCTTAAATGGTAAAAGCTCCCAAGAGTGAAAGAGAGGCTGGCCCGAGGGGAAAGAGAGGAATAACTGAAGTTTTAGGTAAGTAATCTCTATAACCAGGAATAAGCTCTTTTTCAGCCGTGAAACAGAACGGAACCATTTTTCCTCCTTAAAGGTACAGTACCTTGTTCTTGTGATACTGAGGAGCTGGTTCTTTACCTCTTCTCCCCCACCCCTTCAAATTCTAGCTCTTTGTCAGATTTAGCTGCTTAAAAACTGGGTGTAGTCAATTCAAACTCGTTCTGCTTGCAGACTGTTTGGGACTATACAAGTATGAAAAAGGAAAAGCTGTGTTAATTATACTGAGACTTGAATAATAAAGGTATGTAGTCAGTAATTCAAGGTGACCTGATGCACAGATACTGTCATCTGTATTGTACTAACCAAGAGGGAGTCTTAGGAGCAATCCCTGTTATAGAGAAACAGATAAGTCACAGATTGCTCTTTTTCTTTTTTTTTTTTTTTAATTGTATGACTTTCCTTCCCTCATGCTTTTAACAGTGCTGGAGTGGTTCATGTTGGTGGATTACCTACTTGTCTGGAACTTATCTTTTAAAAAGGCATTTCCAGAGCCATTTCTTTATACAGTCTCTGTTTGAGTTTAGTCCTGTTAGATGTAAATTAATACCACAAAATGGTATTTAATTGGAATGCTGTACAGAGAAAAACAAATATCTTCAAGTGTTAAAACATGTTTCCTTTAGTACAGGAAAATCTCATTATTTGCTTTTCTGATATTTTGATTTTTGGTTTTATCTGTGCTATTTGGTAGGTATCCTGCATTAAAGTGTATTTAATTTCCTTGATAAATTAAAACACATTTTTGTCTTACTGATGTGTATATTAAGGTCTTCTTTTGCTCCAGACAGCAGAATGTAAACAACATGAAAGAATGAGGTCAGTGCAAGGAAGTGATAGCTGAAATTGAAGACTTAGGTTTCTATTACTAACTCACATTACTAGCAACCTGTGTTAGTGAGTTGATTTTTCAAATCTGCGTAGCATGGCTTCACCTGGTGAAAAATTCTCTGCAATCAGTAGTGAATTTCCATCTCTGCAGAGTGATTGGAGCATAGTTTTTAGTTTCTGCCATGCAGAGATTGGGTGAATTTAGAGTTCTGAGTGTAGACAGTGTTCCTGTGAGTGCTGACAGTTACTGCATTTATGTTTCATATGGTAGGTGTTGTGTACACTTTTGTGAAAGTCTTCTTCATCCAGCTTCAAGAGGCTGTGATAAATGAATCTTACTTGTTAAAGCATTTCAGATCTTGTTGCAAAACTTGTAATAGTTTTATTTTTCCCTGGACTATCATTAGTGAACAGCTTAGTGCATTTAGGTTAAACTTCTAGCAGACTTTCATGTTTTAAATCAACAGTAATATCCCAAATCAACAATTATACCACACTTGGAGCCTAATAATCTAATCATACAACTCACAGAAATCTAAGTTTATTAGAACAGTGGAAATTAAGAATCAGTCCAGTATATGAAATGCTGAATACTGAGGGTCCTCACTTACACAACGTTCTTGTATTTCTGGCCTCCAAAGACCCTTGTTCTGATTTGTTGGTCTTGTATGTGTTACTTTACTTGTGATGTTTTATGCAACCCTTCAACTTCTGCAGGGATGTGTAAGTTTAGATGGTATTCTTGAAGGTGTTTAAGTTTCCATGACTTATTTTTAACAATGTTTAAAGGTTGGGATAATTAATCAGTATCTAACTCCCAAGTCTGAACCTAGTATATACATCTAATACATGATATAGCACTTCAACAACTATTGTTCTTATTTCACACAATTATTTTTTTTATCTTGTAACTTAGAATGTATAATAAAGTACCTATGTGTAAAGTTATCTTCAGTAAAGGTATTATGATGACAAAAGTGTAATTTAATACAAAAAGTACAAGTTGTTTATTTGTGCATGGTGATAACATCAACACTGATAAGTACCTAGGATTTTCATTGTATTTAACTTTTAGAAATCCATCTGCTTCACATTCTTCTGGATTAAGTTCTAAATTGTCTGTGAGCATGAAACCTGTATGCCTCCCTACCTCCTATCTTTTTATATGTCAGTTTTAATAACTATAGTTCTATTTATCTGGGACCAAAACATTGGAAATTAAGAATTATCTAGCAACCAGATTCATAACTCCAATGTTTAGCCCCAGCTGCTTCCATTCTTATTTCAATCAGTCTGCTTCCTGACAGCTTTTAAGGATAGTTTGGTGTCAAATGACTTTTAAAAAAGTTATTTAGGACAGAGTACAGCAAGGTATAGGGAGCTGGACCTGGGGGAGACAGATGTGAAAGCTTCTCCTTTCACGGGTCATATGTGTATGTTCCTCACATGGAGTTCTCCTTCCTCATCTATTTGCTGTTCTTAGACGAGTGTGTAAGTCCAGGAAAAAGAAGGATAAAGTGGCTTGTGAGTGGAAGGGGAAAGAAAAACCTTGCTGTTTCAAGGTTTGTGGGCTATTTAAAGATCTGGGAGATTTGTGGGCAGAAATATATCTTATTGCTGTCCTAACTTGCAATCTTCCTGTAAACTAAGCAGAAGAATGTCCTTGTGATGTGCTCTCTGCCTGTGCTTCCTTTGAAAAGTGGGTCAAAGAGATGCTTTGGATCTCAGTATCACTGACAGAAAGGAAATCTGAGTGGGTGATGGATCTCTGTAAGCTTCTAAACTAGTGACTCAAGACATGAATTACTGCTTATGTACATGTGTAGAGCTTGTGGAGAGCTAAGACTGTGACTGTTATGGTAGTGCTTTGAAATAATAACTCACTTTCCCTTCCTGGAAAGTAGGTCTTAAGGATTCTGAAAAGGAGAGAGGGATTTGTTATTTAGAGCAAGTGGACTTTTAACCTCAGGTTTTGATGGAGAGCTTCAGCTCTAATAGCATCCCTGGATTTAATCCTCTAATCTAAGTAGGTAGATGTAATGGGTTTTTTGCTTTATATTTCTGTTCCTTTAGGTTAGTTTCAGTGTGTCTATTATTGTTAATTTTACAATCTCAAAAAACAATTTGAGAATTAAATTTTACTTAGGAATTGCCAGATTTATTAAATATCTAAAAGATTGAAGCAACAAAACCAACAATAAAGACCACACACTCACCTCCATTTCATAGCTGAAATCAAGAGTGCCTTACCATGTGCTAGAACTTTCACCTATCCTTAAAATGTGCAAAACACAAAATCTTTAGGTATCACAAGTAATATGGGACCTGTAGTATTTTAGATATCTGTAGAGATCTGTGGGTTTGGACAAATAAGGCCTGTAGAATATGATCTTTCCTATGCTAACGGGGATTGCTGGGAGAGGGGAGGATGAGAGGAGCAGGGAGAGAAGCACGCAAACCTGCCAGCTAATGTATGTCAAATGAATATGTAAACCTGGAACTCTTTTCCCCAACTAAAGCATATTCTGTTGTGTTTTATTGTGATGCACATACATACTTCAGAGTCACTGCTGTCCCCTAATTTATGTGTAAATACGCCTGGTGATTGTCCAAAGAGAGCTGCAATCTCATGGCTATAAAATACAGCCCGCTGGATTAGTTACTGGGATTTCTGCAAAGGGGTTGAAAAGTTCATATAACAAACAGCAGTGGTGAGGAAAGCTTTTTATGTTGGAGCTGCACACTATATTCTTACTCACTATAATGTTTTGCATCCTGAAAATGAATGCGTGATAGAAATTCTGGGCTGCTGGGGCAAGTACAATAATTGCTTTGGGGTAGAGACTTGCCTTCTGAGTAAAATTATTGCTGTTTATTTAATTCTGCAGAATGTTTTGTAAGGCTGAAGTTATACATGGGGAATTTGGCTCTGAATCTTTGCTTTTGAAATCATCAGCAAAGTTTCCGTTGACTTCAGTATTGCCAGAGGAGGCACTTAGTGGGCACCACAAAGGTAAAGACTCTCTCAGGGCAGTCTGAGTAGGAGAAGGTCTATTTTCATCCATCTTATTTTGGACTTAATTTGTACTAACAAATTACAAAATCAGTAAAATAATAGCTTTTTCTGAAATTTTGGACAAGAAAAATCCTCTGTTTCATTTTTAAATGTTCTCCCAGTTTCTCCAGTCTCTTTTAGAAGGAAGTAGAATATAGTAAGGTCTCACATATCAATTAATATTTCCTGTTAAAACTTCCAAACTTGTGCTGAACTGTGCTGTAACTACTGAGCAGAAAAATTAAAGTGTCTAGCCATAAGTTGAAGGAGAGCTTATGGAGAGGAAGGGAAATAATTTGACAATGTATGAAAATTGCTTCCCAATTTCAGCCGCTGAATTTCCCATATTTTTCTTTATAAATAGTGAAGGAAAGGCGCTGACCTCTGGGCTCATGAAAATAGAATTACATTGTTGCGTTTCCCTTGAGAATGGTTTGTCCCATCCTGAAAACCTCTGTGACCCCCTACAGCTGTGACTGTTAGATCTAACCCTATACCTGTCAGTGAGTGATTGGCTTGGGGCCAGAGAACTCCCACCCCCCAGACCTCAGATAAAACCTCACACCGCCATTTGCTCTTCCTCTTTCCCTCCTCCTTCTGGAGAATAAACATCTGGAACAGAGCCTCTGCCATCTCGTCTGCTTTCATGGAACTTCTTTCCTCTTCAGAATCCCCTAGGCTGGGCTAGCGTAACAGTGTAGAAGGGGCTGATAGAGGGAACAAGTTCATTACATGACTGGGGCCTAGTTGCAGTGGAGGGTGGATTTGTCCCAGGAGGAGGAGCTAAGTCAATCAGATGTTCTGCACATCACCTCAGACTGGAAAAGTCTTGGAAGCAACCCTACATATTGTGCCTTGTTCACTTATGCCAGTGTAGTGGTGCCCATCCAGACTTCCCTGAGGGCTGTTGCAGTTAAGAACTTATTCCTATTCTTTGTTAGATAAAATTGCCAGCATTGCTCTAAAAGCTGGTTTTAGTAAGTGCAATAGTCAGTGGAGCAGACTGTTGAAACCAAAGCAGATTTATCCGAATTCCCAAGTATCTTAGGAACCTGAAGCAAGGTTAGGAAGGCTTGAAAACTACTCAATGCATTAAGTAAAAATATCTTTAAGAGACAGGGAGAAAGAATTTGTGGGATATATTCTAAAACCTCAACATGTAAAACTCAGTTTTTATCTTTGTGTTGAGCTTTTGGGATCTGTTTGAAATCTCTTCTGCATTAAACACAGCATTAAAATGTCCCTTCCAAACCTCATATATTATGTGCTAATGGAATAGAGTCACTGGAGTATTAACAAACTTGTACCCTTATAAGAAGCTCTTGATATTTCCTGTTGGAATCATTTTTTGCAAGGCTTTGACATTTTCTGTTTAGTAGATTTTAAGTATATTTCTTAGTAAAATGGCAGACATCAATCATCTCACTCACTACAAAGCTGACATATAATTGTAACAGAAGGGTGAATAATACCTAAAGATCCCCAAGGAAATCTGTCCTGTTGCTGTTTGGTATTTCTCTGTCTAGTAATGTGTTCAGAAATTACATTAAATTCCAAGTGGTGATTTTTGCTGATCACTTTAGAAATGATGCTAAAATTAAGGACCCAGAGGAAAAATACTGCACACAAGAAAAGTAGCCTGGCTACACTGGGAAGAGTGTCGCCAGCAGGCTGAGAGGGAGGTGATCCTGCCCCTCTACTCAGCCACACCTGGAATGCTGTATCCAGTTCTGGGCTCCTCTGGACAAGAGAGACAAGGAGCTACTGGAGATGTCCAGCAGAGGCCCCAAAGATGATGAGGGGTCTGGAGCATCTCTCCAATGAGGAGAGGCTGCAGGAGCTGGGCCTGGTTAGCTGAGAGAAGGCTGAGAGGGGATCTCATTCATGCTTATAAATATCTCAAAGGGGGACTAAGAGGATGGTGCCAGACCCTTTTCGGCGGTGCCCAGTGACAGAATGAGGAGCAATGGCCATAAACTGAAATACAGGAAGTTCCATCTCAACATGAGAAACAACTTCTTTACTTCTTTGAGGGTGTCAGAGCACTGGCACAGGCTGTCCAAGGAGATGGTGGAGTCTCTCTGGACACATTCAAAACTCACATGAATGCATTCCTGTGTCACTGCTCCAGGTGACTCTGCTTTGGCAGGGAGGTTGGACTGGATGATCTCCCTCCCAGCCCTAATTATTCTATGATTCTTATTATGAAAATGATGAGTTGTATTTCCTTAAATCATCTAGCAAGTCAAACTATCTTCTTGTAAATCACTGTTCCTGTTTGGGTTGTGTGGAGCTTTGCCCATGTACATGACCTGGGGGTCTATCTCAGTGGACGTTGATCACTCCAGAGAATCTGGCTCCATTTAATATGAAGACAATTTCCCTTTCTCTGTTGCTTGACAGGGAGAGTTGATGGACATTTTTTCCCTTTAGAGCAGGACTTGTAAATTCTTGTACAGCTTTTTACAAAATGAGCACAGATCCACCAGGTTTTTCACCTAATGTTATTCTTAGGTAGTAGTTGGTGATATGTTTCCTCAGGACAAAGTCTCTTAAACTCGCAACAAAAACCTCACAACTTACAATGTTGTTGCTACACTCATCTGTCAGCTTATATGATTCAGAAGTTGTGAAGCTGGGAGGTTTTTTCTTCCTTTTGAAGGTGGGTACTGTACAATCATCCTGTGTACTTATCTTCTGAGCATCTGCTTGGAAAATAAAACAACGTGCCTTTTTGACATCCAAGCAAGTGCTATAAAAAGTCTGTTGCTATGTTTAAATGCCTACACTCTGTTGCTATAGCAATAAAAATATCAAAAATTATGTACAAATTGCCACAGTGCATTACCAGCCCTTTCCTGGACAGGGAGATTGTGGGACTGAGACTGTGACAGAGGTGCTCAGTGTATTGGAGAGAAGAGTTGCCCCATAGTTCCAGGTACCCTGTGGTGTCACCTGAGAGCAAAATGTGTCCCAGCTGTGTGAATCCCAAACTGGCTGGGTCAAATGGGACAGTTGGGTCCCTACTGAATTCAGTTGCTTCTTCATGACTTGTATGTTGAATATTTGGACCAAATTCCCATTTCTCTGCAAGATAAGCTGCTGAAAATGTTGACCTTTCTCTAAATTCCTTTAGTCCCATGACAGCAAGTGTGAAAATCAGCTTACAGACTGCATCAGCCCATGTAGATTTTTCTCCCTGTAACGTCCCAGTGGTCAGTGTAAAATGTCCTTGTTCCTGAAGGCAGTTATGGGCACCCTGCTATCCAAAAGCAAATAAATTAAATAGTAGCTAATGGAATCTTTAGCATTTCTGTGGGGCTTAAAGCCTTGAACATTCAGTTGCTTCTTGAAGAGAGCAGGAAATTCAACTTCCTTCATAAAACACAGCAAGCAGAGGAAGGCATGTTATTTTAGCAACTGTAAGTTTGGTTATGGAATTGAATTGTTTCCTCAGACATTTCTATGCCTTGTTCTCTTGTCTCCTGAGGAATAGTAGAGGAAAGACTTGGAGAAATTGAAGCCTTGTTTGAAAGCAAAATAGCTGGTTCTCTTTATTCCAATTACATTGAAGAATCCTCAAGGTTCAAATGAGATTGGCTCAAACTGCAGAACAGTGTGCAGGTCAATTTGCATATGGTAATCCACAACAGTCAATTTTTTCAAGTATTTTCTTTAACATACTCTTAGAAGTCCAGTTGAGAGGGCTGATATCAAGAGTGTATCAGTGGAAGAAATACATATTTGAAATTTTTGTTTCAGTTGTTAGTTATTGTTTAATGCTCTTTTTCAAGGGTGTTGTAAACATGTTGATGAAGTGATTCTTAGAGGCAACTATGATACTCTGTAGTTTGAAGGCCCACTTAAATTCTGCACTACCTCTAGGTACATTTGGGCTTTTTAATTTTTCTAAAAACACTGGATAAACTCCTGCCATGTGCATGGATCACAGGTTTTTCTCAAAATAAGTGTTGCAATGTTGCATACATAGTGGCACCCCTCTCATTTCTACTAGCTTGTATTTGCAATCTCAGTACAATATTTTTCTATAATGAATCTTGAGCATCTTTGGGATTTAATTGTACTGTTTCAATTTTGGTTTTAAGTGTTGAAAAATGTGACAATTTGTAGCTTTACAGCTGCACAAACTCCAGTGAGTGTGGAAATGTGTCTTTCTCAACCTCTGTGGGGATTCTTTGTTTACTTTCTAACTGTTCTACATGGACAGTGGACAATTACCTGGGTTTATCCTTAAATGAGAATGTCAACAGCACTGATTGTGGGTTTGGTTTGTTTGCTGTTGCTTGGTTTTGGGGTTTTTTTACCAATCTAATTGGGGAGTCTAAATGTTAGATCCATAAATATTTATTGATACTTGTTTATTAAAGTCCTGGGTAATTAAAATTCCAAAGGTTATCCTTTTATGTCAAGCTTGGGAGGTGCTTCTTTGACTGCACATTGTGCGCCTGTAAAGCCAGCACATCTGCGCTGCATTTACAGTATTGTAACTTTTACTGTTGAGAATATGTGGTCACATGGATAATTTAATTGGGAAGGGGAGAGGACAACAGAGGAGATGTGTAGAACTTAAAAACAATAGCTTTTATTTTTCATGACACTGTCAAATACTTGAAACAAAGAAACCTGATTTCCCTTAGAACTCTGTCTATAGCACCCTCACCACAGTTGTTATGGCATCATTTTATTCTGTATTTCTAAGCTATTCTATATAGTCTCTGTTTCAGATGCTGCACATCTGAACTTGCATCTGCCATGGAAATACAAACTTCCTGATATCTGCCAGTTCCTGCATCAGCTTAGCTTGAAACTCATCACCAGCTTATGGCAATGCAGGAGGAAGAGGGAGACCTGAACACACAACATTAGCTATACAAGCTTTTTCTAGAGAAAAAGTACTATATGGCTATTGTTTAGAGACACGTTTCTCTTTATATGTTGTCCACTAGCCTTCTTTAAGTGTTAGCTATGCATTTATTCTTTCCAAAATCTATTTTTGGTATTGTTTTCCTTGGACTAAAAATTATGCTGTTATTCTGGTTGTCAGCCAACTATCTTTCCCCCTTCTTCCCTGCCCTCCCTTCATTCCCTCCCAGTACCCTTTGAACTTGTCCGACTTGTTGAATTTGGCAGGAGAGGATTGCAAAAGTATTAAACTCCTATAAGTGACAATCAGTGGTGTGGTAAGAGAGGAGAGACACAGCTTAGTGCTGCTAAGGGGAAAGGCTCCACTGTGAGCTGAAATTATCACTGATTCTGTTTGATCTGCCAGCTGGCAACCTGGCATGTGTGAAGCTTAAAACCAGGCACAGCAAATGCTGTCTCTTGGCTCTCCAGACTGGTAGGAAACTAGGAGAAATGTAAGCTTGCTATGAGGGAGATAAGACACAAAACCATCAAAATAAAATACCCGAAGGACAGGTTTTGATAGCTCAGCTGCTTAGAAACAACCCATTTTTTTAATGTAGGGAGACATAGGTTACTAAATTGCCTATTTGTGCACTGCTATCTTTATTTTGGAAAAAGTTTGTAAATGTCTGTGAAACAGATCGTGAAAGCTGCAGGCTGATAACTCCTGTGATTTCACACCAAGTTCTAATAGTTGGTGGTAGTCCATATGTTTGTCTGCTTTCCAAAGTGGTGCAGAGCACTGTAAGTTTGTAACAGACACCCTCATCTATTTTGCAGATTTTTCCATCGAGGCCACAGTGCCTAAAAGGAAAAGGTCTGAGGTTTCTGCAGTCTTTGGGAACAGGCTATAGACTCTGCTCAGCCTGCTCTTTAGGCATGTCAGTCAGGTTCATGGGAATGTTGTTAGTGGACAGGTTCTTCCCATGGCAAGTAAATGTCAGCCATCCGGGTAGAGGCAGCCATTCTAATTAGACTTTCCTTATGCAACAGATGTTTTGAAGCTCAGCCAGGGAGAATAAAGTAATACCCAGAGATAGCAGCCCTTATCTGCTTTCTGGTCATTTAAAGAAGGCAGCTGGGGCTCAGGAATCTGAAAATTTCCTTGCATCTGAAGTGGTTTCTCCACCAATTAAGTCCTTTTGTGCATGTTCAAGGTCACTAGGCAAGCTCTAAGGTTGATGAAACTCCAGGGGTTCCACATCATGAACACTGCTCACTTGGACTCACTACTTTAGGTGCCCTTTAAATCACCTGTCATAGCTTTAGGGTTTGTTTGGTTTTTTAGTATATAGGAAAATACCGGTCTCTTTCTCTGAAGTGTGTTCAGGGTATGCAGATATTTGGTTTATGGATGAGGAGTGTTTTTGTTCTTCTCCTTTTTTAAAATTAACATTGGGAAAGCCAGCAACACTAAACAGATGTTCTCAAAATGAGATATAGTGATCCTGTTAAAGAACTCCCCTTCTGTCTTCTTTCAGGTCACTTCAGAAGTTTCTAGAGAATCTTTTTGTTGAAGTAAACTTCAGTAAAAAATGGCAGAATGAGATCTCATTTGCTCTTAAGCAAACTGACTGCACACTTTGTTTCTGTTACTCACTGGTTTGTTATTCTGTGATTATTTGAAAGAAATTAACCTGTGGTAACATCCTGTTTTCTTTCTTTGCCTGATCATCTGCTTGGAAGGAGTTGTTCATTTTGCTTGAACAAACAAAAAATCCCACCCTTTTTTATCTAGTATTGAATTTGTTTCTCTATGTTTAAAATAAGAAGCTCCTGCCTACAGCATTCCAGCCATCAGCCTGCTGAATATTCATTATCCTTTCTTCACCTGTGCTGCAGGGCACTGTGCTGACCATGAGAATTCCAGACTTTAAATTCCTCTGATAGGTAATAAGCTTTCTGCTTGTTCTTTAAGTTTTACTTCTGTTATTTGAAACAGTTGGGCTAGTTTCTCATTTGTGGGTCTCATCCAGTGCAGTGAGTAAGGAGCCCTTTACACAGGAGAGTTGCACAGGTCAGTTGTTATTCTGATAATTTTTAACATAGTTCAATTTTTTTTTCCTTGATCAACATCTATATTGTCCATTTGCTAGTTTTTAAATTAAATGCTGCTTTATAAACAATTTTAATTAAACTGTTCAGTAAAAGTTGTGGATGGGGTCATAGATGAAAATGTTTCTAGAAGATAAAAATCATTGTTGGATTGCCTAACTAATATCCAAAGAGCTATATTTTTTCCCATAACTAGCAAACATTATTCCACTGAACTGAATGCTCCACCTAGATGAGTGTTGATAAAACTCAGGATGTAAGTGTGCATTCTTGGTGACTGGAAGTGCAATGTGCTTCGAGTATGTGACAAAAGTGAGGTTTAGTTCATCAGTGCAAGAAACGAGACAACTGCTTTTAGGTAACACAATGAGTTTTACTACAGCGAATTTAATCATTTGGACCTAGCTTGAATCAGTATTTATTCCACAGTATTTATTCAGGCCAACATCTGATAAACTGTTCTGGTGAAGAAGCAAGACCAGTGGTCAGTTTGACTTAAGTGCAGTGGGGAGTGATCATTTCTTCTTCATAGTAGTAAATCTTTGCTCTATTGGCAAGTGTTATTGGAAAGTGCTTAAGAATTGCATTCACAGTATTTTGAATGCTCTGAGGTTCTTAAAAAAAACCCACCTTTCCCAAAATATTTGTAGGATATAGTGAAAAATGTGTCATTATACAGTAAAGAACCAAATCCCTTGAAGAGGTCAGAACTGAACTGTTGTATCCCTCACTTTCTTAAGCACACAGTTCCATTATTTTGTGCTGCATTTGTGCTATGAAATAATGTTTTTAGTGGGTGAAATTTAATGTTCTAGTCAGTTAATAAGATTAAATAATGTACCAGTGCAAAGCATATTCAGCATGTTTTCAATATTCAGACCTTCCTCAGGAATATTAACCCATCACAGTAAGGGCTGCAGCTGGGCAGCTTGTTGAGAGTAAACTGAACAAGTAACTGCTGCCTATCTGCAGAGTAACCTGACTAGAAAAGTTGTGTGACTTATTAATGCCTGACTTTGGGGTTGGTGTACTTGAAGAAATACAAATGAAGGCAGAGTATGAACCTAATGAGTGAATGAAATGAAATTCCATTACTCCATTCTGCTTCAAAAAATGAAGAAAATGAAATTTTTAATGCCAAAAGCACGGATTTAGTGAAATTGGTAACTCTGTAGTTGAATATTCATGAAGCTCTGCAATATGTTCACTTAAGGTACTGATTGTAATTCAAACAAACTGTGATTCAAATTTGCTTTTTGCTTCACCTCAGTTCAGAAGCATTCTTAACACATATTTAGAATTGAAGTATGATGGAAAAGTGTGATGCCATTCACACAGAATGGCAAATAAATTGTTATGGAAAGTACTGTAGTTGCCCTTTTTTTGTCTTCTAGATTCCATTGTTTCTTCAGAAAATAATTTCTGATTTAACTGGATAATGAGAATTTTAGAAAAAAATCATAGCTGGCTCTGACTTTAAATTTAAATATTTCCTTTAACAAAATTACATAAATGGCATGTTCAGTTAGTAACTTTATCCTCTTTGTTCTGTAAAAATATACTTTTTTTGTTTTCAACAAGGTTAAAAACATAACACTTGGAGAGAACACTTAAAAATGAATTTGTAGGTTGTCTTTAAGTGCCATGGAAATTCAAATAAACATTGTTCTAACTAAGAAACATTAACAACAACAAAAAAAGTTTGTGTTGGAAAAAATATTTACACGGCTTAGAAATATGTTCAACACAATTCAACATCATCTTATTTGCAGAGATCAAACAGTATCATTGGTATTAATTTATATTTAGATAGTTTTTTTTTCCCCATAGGTATAGACATTATACATTTTGTTTAAGCTACCTGGGCAATTGTCACTTGTAGTCAGTTCTTGGGTATAAAGAAGAAATGAAGGGAAAATGTGAAAAAGATGAGTGGAACATACATTAAATGTTTCTAGAAAACCTAGAAACTCTAGTTCTAAGTTCTGGCTTTCTAATTATCTTATTTCTTTTGATCTGTGAGGAAAAATATTGGGAAGATTATTTCCTAATTACTGGAGCCTAGGATTTGGATAGAAGTGAACATTATTAAGAGAATCTTAATAAAGAGAATTAAGATTTCAATTCTTAAGAACTTAATTTCTTAGCCAATATAATTAAGAATTAAGAGAAGGATAGAAACTGTTTCTCTTTAGCTTACTATTCCTTCCACTGCCCCAAGAAAAATTTTTGAATGTAATCTGAAGTAAGTCACTTCAGGAAAGGCCATTATATAAAAAAGACTAATTTTAACCTAACAAAGTTTGTCTCCCTGGACTTCCCCAAAGTCATCTGAGAAGTGAAAGGTTCCTGCAGAATGCAATTCAGAGAGCCTAAATTAAATTCTTGATTTTAGGACAAGAACTTAAGTTGATTCAAAAACAAGAAAAAAAACCAAAACAAACCAAACTGACAGAAAACTTGAGGAGACAAATGGCCTTAGGCTGAAGTGAGTCCTCATGAGAGGTTCCCTTTATACATATTCTCATGCCTCTCAATATGTTGAAGGCATCTGGTATTATTAATAATACAGTTGTGAAGATGGTGAACAGAATGTAATGGGTCTAGGCTCTTCTTCTCTTGATTCTTCCCCACAGAGAACGTCAACTTTGGTCTTACTGGTTTTGGTAGGAGCATTAAAAGAGATCTCAGATCAGCATTTAGCAACTGTATCCAGCCATATCCCAGATGATGAATCTTTGAATGAAAACAACAGTTTCAGTTGACAAGTAAAAACAGATATCTGCATTGTCTATGAGACAACAATTGCTTCCTCAGCTTATCAAGTTTTGATTTCTTTATATAAACTCTAATAACTATAATAGGACTAATGCAAAGGTGGTGTTCAGTTCAATTTAACTGAATTGATAAAGAGACACAAGCAAACTAAGTAAAGTTTCATAATGATTATCAAATCACAATGCCTAAGGCAAAACTGAGCTTGAGAACTTCAAGGGGAAGAAGGATGCTGAGGTGAAAATTTGGCTTTTGAGTGTTGGAAGAACTGTTTGTCATGTTCCTTTACTTACCTCTACTCCCAGGATTTGATATTAGGAAGCTTTCCCTGCTTAGTCCTGTCCTGCAAGCCTTACAATGGGAGGATAAGGTATGACCTGCCAAGGTTGAAGGTATAATTGTGTTGCAGCAAAACTGCACAGGGAAAACCTGCAGGTATAGAGGCAAACAAAATGTACAGTTTGTCTCTTCAAAGTACAGAGTGGAAGCTTTGATTGGAAGTTTGTTTCTTTCTGTAGTGATTGGAAGCTTTGATTGTGCTTTGTGGAAAAAAAAGTAGATTTCTCACAAAATTTGCTAGACAAGAATTAAATGTAGTTTGTTTTGATCTTGTGCATCTATGATGGAGTATCTAGCAAGAGTGAATGAAAACTTAGAATGATATATGTTAACTCTTTGTTGTTAAGCAACCTTGTTGTGGAATTTCTGTTATAGATTGAGTTTACTGGTACACAAGGGAAATAATACTTAGAGTGTGAAATAACTTTTAGAGTTGTGAAGTCATGTGGCCTCTTTCAAGTTTTTAATATCTCAGGGGGGAAGGCTACCCATTGTATCATAGACCAATCTTATATTTTTGGTTTTTTTCATTTCTTTGCTTACTAAAACCTGATGTTTATACTGGCTGAACTAGTAGGAGATATTAGAGGAAGAGAAGAAGTATTTCAAGCCTCTATCCCAGAAAACAGATTTATTCCTACTGCTGTATATTCTGTAAGAGAAAACCAGTGGGAGTGCAAGAGCATCTTAACACATTTCCCCAGTTTGTACCATTGATTTGAGCTGAGATTATTCTCATGTTTTTTCTGACTCAGCCACATGTGAGGCTTTTGGACCAGGAGTGTAGGCAGCACTGTACAGCTGAATATATGTGACAGGGAGAGGTGTCATCTCAAAATAAAAAATACACATTTTTGCAGTGAGAACAATCACTCACTGGAGCAACCTCCCCAGGGATGTTGTAATGTCCCCACTGCTGGAGGTTTTCAAGATACAGTTAGAGAGGATGCTCAGTAACACATCCAGGCTCCCACAAAGGGTTGGACAGGTCAATCTTTTAAGGTCCCTTCCAACCTGGGCTGTTCTGGGATTCAGTGATAACGAATATGAAAATATGGAGAACAGCAATAATACTTCGTAATCGAGAGCTGTGTAAACCTTCACACCAGTCTTAGCTTCTTGATTTTCTGGAAGTTTCTATATTGATTTGCACCTGTGTCTTCTATTGAAAGGCAATGAAGACAAATGGGATTTTCTTCACAGAGTCATAAAATTGGGAATATCCTTTAGTGTGTGTGCAAGCAAATGCGCCTGTGTGTGTAAGACTGCAAAGTTTGGAAAGTGCTGGCTTACTGTCATTTCTCCTGTGAAATTAAATTCTTTCTCTATGAGGCATCTTAAAGAACTGAAAACACTTTCAGTGACCTGCCACCCAAATAGCCTCTTAAAAACATCTGAAGATTACTCATCTGCAAGGATCTAAAATGTGACAAAGCAGGGAGATGCCAGACATTCTTCAGACTGAGATATGTTTACTTCTTCATGGAAGCTGCTTAGGAATCCAGCACAGTATCATCCTGGGTCTTAGTCCTGGCTGTGGTCTTAGCATGTACTGCTTGTATTAACTAGGAAAATGTAAGGAAAGTCCTTTTCTCCCATTGTTTTCTTCTGCCTGTTGTTCTGTCCATCCATTTCTTCAGCATTGCCAATTGCACATGGTGAACAAAAAGGCACTTTTCCTTTGTTCACTTTCTCACAATCAGTTTCTTTCAGAAACTGAAGCTGCTTCCACCAGTGAACGTGAGGGCTGCACATCCAGGTCTTGCAAACCATTCAACTCATCCCACATAAGGATCATGTTCATGCTGCTCCAAAAACTGAACCCTTCTTTAACACTCATTATTCTCAACCATCTGCAGCTCAGATCTTTCCAAGTTCAGGGGCTGCATAGAATTATGATTGTACTTCTCTTCTACATGCATCTGATCTCTGTTTGAACTGACTTATGTACTCGAATTATTTTTCAGCTTTCTGTGGTAACAAATTCAATCTTTTATTTGTATATTGTTGTGAAGGAACTTCTTTTCTACTCAAACAATTGCCTCGTAAGTGCTTTTGGCACCCTAATCCATATGTACTGTGAGGAATTGAGGGCAAATAATTAACAGACGACCCTCTTCAGTCTATTCATCACTTTCTAACCTGTTTCTGTACAGAAGTGTCTTTTTTTGCATGGAAACCATTTGCAATTACTGACCGGTCTTTCTTCTATGAATCATTTGTTTTTATGTTGTTGGGGGTTAGTTGTTGTTCTTTTTGGGGCTGTGTGTGCTTGTTTTGTTTGGTTGTTTTGGTTTTTTAAGATGTGACTAGAACTCTTTTAAAGATTTGATCTCATATTCTATGCTGTTTCGAGCTCTTTCCTATTAATTCTTAACATTTTTGCCTTTTTGGCTGCTGCTGAATGCTATTTTCAGAGAACTATTCAAAATTACTCTGAGCTCTTTCCTGACTTGTAAAATATAATGATGGGCTCTTATTTAACTAAGTGGTTTTTATATTTGTTTTTTTGTCTTGTGCATCTATTTGCCTTTTTCATCTGACATTTTGTTATTCAGGTGCTCAATATTGCATAAACTACCTTGGCTGTCTTTAGCTCTGATTTTTCCATCTCATCTTTAATCACCTGTACAGACCCACTTTTCCAGATTCTTCAGGACTATGTTGAACACCTCAGTATCCAGGGAAGTGTAATGTCTGCAGCACACAGAACAACTTCTGTCCTTTATTTTCTTCCTTCAGTTACAGGAGGTATTTGTTTTTTGTCCTGTGGGAGCAGGACAGGGAGCAGGGAGTTTCCTTAAGATGCTTGATAGAAAATTTTGTCAAAACCTCACCTTGAAAAATACATGTTGCCTGTATTAAAATGCTTGTTCATTTCTGTAAAGGAATTTAATGAAACAGCAAAATTTAGACTGCTGGACACTCTTGTATTTACCATTCTTGTATCTGGATCTATTTAGTAATAAAATATTACATTAATTTCTTATCTAGGACAGTTATTATCTAAAAGTTAGGAACTAGGATGAAAGTCTTAAGTGATAATGAAATTATAAAGCAATCACTTCTCAAATCAGAAGTTTGTTTTGCTTGGGCAGAATAACAAAGCAGCTCAGGGTCAACATCAAAATATTGAAGGAGATGTTTGGAAAGAATGAGCATCCTTCATTGTGTGCCTTTATGTCAGTCTCTTTAAGGCTTCTTATTTGCCTTCCATTACCTCAGGTAGATAATGCACAGCTTTTTTTTTTCCTTGGCATTTGCCAGAATGTTGTCCAGAGGCACTCTAAACCCCCAAAACTTTGATTAACAATAAAATGATGCATTGGTATTTCAGCATTTCTTCTATTAAGATTAGTGTTATCTTATTAGTCTTATGGTATTGTTAAAATTACAATGAGTTCCTATATCTTCTTTTAAGAGATATTTTCTAAATAATTTACCTGGTTTTGTATTTTTTATTTCATAATGTATTAGAATCCCTGAATCTTTTTCATTCCATAATTCTCTACAAGTGTTTTAAACTTTAAATAATGGGTTCCATTACTTCAATGCAACCTTGTTTACTTTATTTGACATAAAGAAAGCAAAGAAAGGTAAGGTAATAAATCTTAATGTTTGTGACTACGTACTTATTGTATACAAATTGTTTATAAGTAGGCAAATATAGAATGCCGTTTTGACTCGTCATATATAAAGTTGTAAAATTAGCATAACTAGATACACATGAAAATTTCTTAGTGGAATGATGACAAAAGCAATACTGAGTTCTAGCATATCTTATAAAGTGCAATGAAACAGGACTAAGAAACATGAATTCGGGTCAATTTAGCTCAGTATCAAGATATGATTGCTGCTCCTTTCCCGCTTTGTCTCCTTGCTCCTCTCCCAGGAGGTACCAAATTGTCAGCAGCTGCAATGGAACAGGAGGTGTTGTACAAACTCAGTCATTTGCACCAGAGCTGAACTGCTGGTTGTGAACTGAGGGACTGAAATGCAATTCCATGTCTTACTCACTGCTCTTACTGCAGATATGAAAAAAACAGACAATTGCAGTAGGCCTGATATTTCTGTAGCAAATCTTGACCCATGGCATGTCCTGGAGTTTTTTTAAAGCTTCATAGAATGTGAGTAACTCTGTTCCTTTTATGCCCTTCTCACATCCCCTATTTTCATTTTAGGTTTTGAGGTAAAAATGTCAAAACTAGCATATGAAATGTAGCCCCCAAAGTGTAGAATTCTCTTTCCCTGCAGAAGTAGTTCTCTGGTTTAAGCTCATTTCTTTCCTAGGGCCTCCCTGTGTACAACACTGATAAAACCATACCAAATGAGTGTGGGGTTTTTTTAGATGTTGATGAGATGAGATTGTGCGTAAAGCTGGTACATTATTTTTTGGATCAGCTCCTGGATATAATCAGGAATGGAATGGTGTTGGCTAAATAATTTTATCAGGGAAAGATTTTGACAAAGGACATGAGGAACATTTTGCTACATTTGGCTTGTGCTATTCCAGAAGAGCAGAGCTGTTGTTTTCCTCAAAGCTTTTTTCTGAACTAATTACTCAGAAAAATGTGGGGTTTTGGTACAGTATGTGCCAGTCAATGCATAAAAATTCCTTTCTTTTTCTGATAGTTTTTATTTTTATTATTAACTTTCCTAGTCCTAGGTTTTGAAAAACAATAATTGAAAATGGCAGAAATAAGGTTAGGAAACTATGTGTTCTCAGAGTGTGGTATCTGGTAGCCTTCTAAAAGAAAATGGGGAGTTATTTTTCTTACCATGCTTTCTAGGTGATGCAAGTCAATAAGGGTAATTTTCCAATTTGAGTGCAAATTGTAAAGATCCTGAGTCTAGAATTTTAACAAGCAGCCAAAATAGGCCTCATTTTCTTCCTGCTGAGAAGAGTTTAAAAGTAAGAGGAATTCTGTACTTCATTCACTTAAATCATCAAAGGTTGGCTTTGATGTTGCACATTTGGAAATGCTGACTTCAGTCTGGTCCATATGCAGAATACACCAGTGTTTCCTTAAAGTGAGGACACTACAAGTAGATGGTTAAATTCTCCTTTAGGTCCTCAGGGTTAATACCTGGAAGACAAATAGAATGGCTGAGGTGCTTGAAGTGGATGGTGTAAGAGAACATTCACTTCTTTACTTTTAAGGACACCTAAAAAATAAAAGGTTTAATTGCTTTTAGCAATTTTTTACTTTTTAACATTACCATGTGCTCCCAGTCTTGAGATTCTGTGGGTAGAGACTTTGTATGATGTAGTGGAAAGGCAGCTCTGAAGTTGGTTTGGGTTTGTTTGTTTGGGTTTTTTTGGTACTAGCAATAATCCCTTGTCCCTCATTTTGGATTCTGATGGCGTGCAGAACTTCGAGAGCACAGGAAATGGAGACTTGCTTCTCTTTTCTCACAAACAACTGCTTGCTTTCATTTTCAGACCATCCTTTCTGCAAGTCAGCAAATCTGTTCTTTCTGAAGTGATGAAGTAGTGTGCTTTCTCCCTTTTCCCCACATTAAAATAAAGAGCTCAGGTTGAATTTTCCTGACGCTTCCACATCTGGATTTCAAATAAGGACAAAAAAGGGCAAATTATTTACCCTATAATTTTGGCCATGGGTTCTTGATTGCAGCCACTGGCAAGTCTTCTTCTGGCCACATAGAGTTCAGGCCGAGTAGCTGATTTGGGGATCTAAGAGCAGGAGAGAACCATGACATTTCTCAAGTCAGAGATGCAGCCAGAGATTACCTGAGAGAGGCTTGCAAGTGCTACCTGACATTAAGTATCCCCTTGTGATAGTGGTATTTTCAAACCAGGGATAGTAGGCAGGGCATTACTTTTCAGAAATCAGATAAAGCATCTGTGTAGTCAGTCAGTTGTGATGGTAATTTGATGCACTACTATATAAAAAATTTCAGTCAGAACTCAGCTGTCCTCAGTCTTTTGATTTCAAGGCTTTGTTTGCACTGGCAGTTTGGACAAAGTATTATTTTCACACTATGAAGTTCTTAGAGCAAGCATTCCCAAACTGATGTACTTTTTCACTTAAATTTATTTTTTAGAAGGTGTGATAGAAATAGGCAACATATTTACAGCACAATTCAATTTATGTACTATGTAAAGGCTGCTTGCAAAAGGTTCATCTCACAAAGTTCACCAGATGTTTTTTATGACTGAAGTTTAACTCAGTGCTGTGCCTGTATTATAAAATAACCTTTTAAAGAATGAAAATTAATATTTACTGTGTGAGATACAAGAACAGCCATGTCATGAGCATGCCTGTTGGAACAGTCTCTGTGCTAGCAGCTTGTTTCTGTATGATGTGTGAACTTTGGAGTATTTATTTCACCTCTGTCTTAATTACTACATCATCCTGTCTAATGCAACACCTTCACAGCCCTCAAATTATTAAATCAAATATGCTTTGTTGGTTTCACCTTGAAATTAATAATTGCCTCAATTAGCCCAATTAGCAAAAGAAGGACTCTGAGGAATTTGTTGCTGATTCAGCATGTGCCTCATTGGAGGGCCATCCAATCCAATTCATTGCTACCTTGGCCAGTAAAATGCACATAGAATATCTTTGCTAAATGCATCAGTAACAAGGTGATCTTTCTGTCTCTGAGTATTGTGGGTCTTGGCTTTTAAATACCAGTTAAAAAAAATAAAAAAAACCCAGCCAAGATCAGGCTTCATCCAAGCTACTGAAAGTCTGCCTTTACATAGTACATAAGTTGAATTGTGCTGTAAATATGCTGCCTCTTCCTATCACACCTTCTAAAACTTAAATTTAAATTAAAAACTACTTCACTTTGGGAATGCTTACTGTAAGAATTTCATAGTGTGAAAATAACACTGGGTGACTACATCTGAAAGGTTCTTGTCAGGGTATTTATAATGTCTCAGAAGCATACAGTCAGTAGCAAGGAATAACACAGCACACAGAAATCTGTAAATGATTCAGCAATACAGGCAAAAAACCTTCTACAAAATGTGTTTGCAGAATCTTGTATTGCATTAATAGATCTTTTGAGAAAGAAAGAGCTTTTGGCTCCAATTTTGCATTGACATCACACCTGAATGAGACACTGAGGACTTCCTCCCTCACCTCACCTCTTTGGAGAATGCTAAAATTGAACAATCATCCTTTGTATTTTTAATCTATTATTATTATTATTGTTGTTGTTGTTTTTGTTGTTGCTGCTGCTGTTGTTATACCTGTTTTTAGAGCTAGATATTGATGAGAGAAATTAGTGTTGCTGCTGGCTTCAAAATTGTGTCTGTTTCTAGGAAAAAAAAGAGCTTAAAATGTGGCATTACAAAATGTTACTGCTTTTTCACACTTCTGTATTGTATGCTGGCAGGAAGGAAGAGGTGATATGATGAGCTTTGCTTTTTCACAGACAGCTAGACCTGTAGATTTCATGTGTACTCTAGGAATAAAACTGGACTGTTCCTAGCAAAAGCAACAATTATTGTGGCCTAATATACAGCATCCCCAGATCCAAGCTGGGACATTGCAACCTGGATGAGTGAACTACCAGATCTATAGAAAAAAGTAAGCAGTCAAAATCCACACAATTGCTGTTTATTTGAATAAGTTGATAGTGAAGATATTCCTGTCCTGGTGTACAACAATATTTGAAAAAACATTCAGTGGACTAAGATCCATAATTCTTTTCTCATAAAAAGGAAGTGAAACACATTCATGCTCTTTTGGCGTGTGTTCATTTTTGCAATGCAAAAATAGGTGTCCATGTATCTCTAAAGTAAGCAAATGTCAATCTGATTGTGTCCAGGAAGGATAAAATGGGAATAAAATGCTTGTTTTACTGCTTTGCCATTTATCTGTGCAAGATGGAAAGCCAAATGTAATCTCCCTGCTTGAAAGCCCACAGTTGCATTCTAGATCCCAAAGAAAGCTATTTATTGTTGGTTTGTTCAACAAAGTTTGCCCTCTGGGATTACCCTTTGTGATTGGGAAAGAAAGAATTTAATTTCTTCATTTGGAAAATTTTTTGCTTGACTAGCAACAAGGCTCCTGGGTCACTAAGCAATAATGTTCTGCCCTAATTGCCTTCAACTTATTTATCTTTCTAAGTCAGGCCTTTGGTAGTCGGTTTTTCCAAATTATGCAAAATTGATATCCTGCTGCCTTGTAAAGCAGAATAATTTATAGAATGTTTCTATGTAGAAATTGCTTTCAAAAATTTTACTTCATGTAGAAACCTTAAGGTTTTTCTTTAAAAGACACTGATTTTAAGAACACTGATTCCCGCCCCCCCCATATCTTATCTGTCTCCCCTCCACACAAACGTATTTGTTCTCTTTTTACATTGACTAAGAATATAGCCACGTGGCAATTTGAGAAAATATCATCTCAAGCTCCCAACTCTGCCTACACCCTAGACAAAAATAAATGTGTAACTAGAATGTGATGTATGATGCATTCAGTCCAGACAGCAGAAACATATCTACGTTTCTCCCAATCTGTGAGAAGGAGTAGAAGAAAGAAACCCAAGTGATTCTGTGTGACTGAGTACATGATGCTCATTTAGGCACAAGCATGTTGGGTGGTATTATTATGTCTTGGTATTCTGAATGGTGCAATTTCTTTTGGGAGATTCATCAGTGCACAGGTCCTGCATCAGAGGGGTCCTTCAGCACCACACACGAGACTGGCACTGCCTCCTAAACAATTTTACTTTTAAATAGTAAGTTGTCTAGGAGGAGGAGATTTTTTACTCACATATTTTAAGTTTTTTAAAAATTTTATCCTGTTTTAAGTTCACTGCCTTTATGTTGTAATAGACTTTTTTCCAGGTACTTCCTAGTTCTGGGTTTGTTTTGAACTGCCCTCCTGAATAACATCAAGTGTACTGTTCTCCCACACTTATCTTCACACTTTCTTATATGCTGTTCCTTATGCTTAGAAATCCTTATTCTCCATGCCAAATATCCTCCCACTCTATATTCACATTCTTCCTTTAAACTGCTTTTCCTTAAAGTCTATAAAAAATCTGCAAGTTAAGAAATATAGCAATTATGACTTGAGATATGACAGTCTTCTGATCATCAGATTTGCTACTGTTGGCTGAATTCTTTAACTTATGCATCATACTGAATAAATCAGGGATTCATTTTTCCTTACTATCACACGTACTTTTTCATTATATATATATATTTTTTTTTAATTTTATTTTAAAGTACCCCAAAGTTCATTCCAATTAGTTTCCTAGAGGCCACCTGGCTGAGCAGTGCTTTTTGTTGTCCTCTTGCTGTTCCAACTGAAAGCCCACTGATAGAAAAAAAAAATTAGCTCAGTAAGACATCCTTTTCATAAGAGCGCTGAGTCCAGTATCTTAGGTACAGACTTAACCAGATAAAATCACAATTTTGGAGTGCTGTCTCAAGGATATTTGTTCAAAGAAAAGCCCCAGAATGAATAAAAAGTACAAGTGAACCAGAACATGGGTTTTTTTTTCTGAACTTGTATGCAATTCTTAAAACCATTTGTTTTAGAGAGGTTGTGCTGCTTATAACCTCATTTTCTTACATTCTTTTTAGTGCTAGGTAAAAAAAAAAAAAAAACCCTGAAAATAAAAAAATTGTATCCAAACCAGAGTAATTACAAAAATTTGATTCATGCAACATTAACTCCTACTTGCCCCTAAAAAAAAAAAAAACAACATTGGAATTGGGAAATTTTCAGGCTGTCTAAAATAGACTTACCTTAAAAGAAATACCTTTTTTTTTTTAAATCTGCATCTACTTGTCTAAAAAGCTAGTGAAATACTGCTCCTCAGTGTTTCTAAAATATATACATTCTTCATCTGTTTGCTGATTGTCTGCAGCACAAAATTCAGCCTAGAGTTCTTGCAGACAAAAAAGTCATTGTAAGCCACTCCTTCAGATGCTTTGCTGCAAGAGAAGTAAATCTAAACACTGACTGCTAACAAAACACAAACTGTAAAAACATTGCTAAAACAGATGAAGCTGACATTTTACAGAAAGAAAAGTGCTATTTTTGAACACAGTTATGATCTTTTAGTAAGTCTTAAATTTCCAGTTATCTATGTTAAAATGATTGTCTCTGAGTGAAATAGGTCCAATAGCTTTTTCTCTTAATATATCAAGGAAAAGCTAAAGCTGGGACCAGAATGGATCCTCTAGGAGTTAAGTGCAGAACTCCCAGAAAAAATATTCCACCAAACCCTTTTGGAATTAGTCTTCAGATTTCCTTAAACTCTGATGTAAATTGTTGATACATATTCAAACCAAATGCCTTGTTGTAGGGGATGGTCTTGTTGATAAGGGAGCAGCATCACCTTTCACCCCCAAACCTTTTGGTTTTCAGTCTCAGCAGTGTCATAACTACCCATTACTGGAGATATTCTCCCAGGATGCATGTCGGGCTGGACATGCAGCAAAACATTTTACTTTCTGCCTGACCTAACTTTTCCTTTCTCTCATTCAAGCCGATTATTGAAAACCATCCAGTTTTATGTGTTCCTGAGCTATGAGGAAAACAGGAAGCAGAAAAGGAGATTCTTTCCTGTCCTGCTGCTCTGTAAATCAAGTCCTACATGTGTAGCTTGTAGTTCCAAGGAAGTCTGTAACCACTGAGTTTGAGAGAAGTTTTTTAGAAATTGTATTTTCCTTCAGCTTTCTCTAGTTTCTTCCTTTAATATATTTTTGTGACAGAATTATTCACATTTTTCCCTTGTCTCTGAGGTTGCAACCTGGAAGTGTTCTGATTGTCAAGAAGTATAATTTAAGTCACTCAGGAATTAATCTCAGAATGAAAACAGATTTTTTGAATTCATACAGTGGCTGCATGTACACTGCATGCCCCAGTGGAATTGTTCTGTATCCTAAAACCAGAAACACTACTTTATCTTCCAGGTTTTACCTTGAGTAGCTGTATGGATGTTAGTGTGGGTGGAACTCACATCATTAAGGTTATCACAGAGGTGCCTTATTTTTGTCCTGGGGCTATGACTCTGTGGTTTGGTAAATTGGCTGAAGCAGGATCTTAATATCTTGCAAACTTGAGTATTTAACATGAAAAACCATTATTTTGTCATAAAAATGAGATGCAATAGGAAACTACTAGTACATTTTTTTTTCCTGTGTGCAGACAATAAAGAAAATATCTTCTGGTTTCCATGCAGGACCTTTTGTCACAAAGGGCAAGAATGTACATGAGTCAGCTTCAGTTGTGGGATTCTTTTTCCTTTTCCCAGTGAATGTTCCTATTATACAAAGATCTTGGAGTCGTAATGCAAATTTTCAAAGTGTTTCTATTAAGATATTCTGGATCTGGTTTTAGGGGGTTTGTTTCTTTTGTTGTGTTGTGGTTTTGAGTTTTTAAAATTTTAGGGGATAGTTAATGTATGCCAACAAACTGTGTATCTTATGCTATAATCATGCTTTGTCTTTGAAAACACGTTTGTGGTACAAACATAAGAAAAACACCCTGTTTTGCTCAGACTTTGTTTGGAGGAAGTTTACTGGGTCTTAAGTACTTCAAAGCTGCAAAACCTAATTCAAAATATTATGTGAATTCCATATATTTTTACAGCTATATAAAAGGAGTCCAAAAAGCTACCTTTTTAATTTGATAACGTTTTACAACCACTTTACAGGGCAACAAAGAAAAAAGTTACAAAAAGCCACTCAGAATTGTGCAGTTCAGCTGCATCCATGAGCAAGCAACTCCTGTTTTGACAAATGAGACTTGACCACAGGCAGCATGAGGTCAAGAAATATTAATAAAACGCTTTCTTAACTGGTTATTTCTGCTCTTTTTTGTGTCCCCTTGTTGAGATGTGATAGAGCATTTGGGGTCAGGTGCCCAGCTATCAGTGGAGATAGAGTAAAGCACCTTTCTCTGAGCCTTTGCTGACATGGACTCAGCCAGGGGAAGTTAACTGATTATACTTAACTTTCTCTACTATGGTAAAATAAGTTGCAGAGAGAACACACTGAAAGCCAAGGGCCTCTAAATACTTTTCCCTTTTATGGAATAGAGCTCCCAGATCTCCATTTCCTGGAGATTATACTCTAATCCTACACGGTGCTAAAAGAAAGTTCTCTGCATTCACTGATCTGTATCTGACTACAAATTTGAGCTCAGGGTATAATTTTTTTCCTAACTATTTTAAGCAATAAGTTTATAATAACAGACCAAAATGTTAAAAAGCACTCCATCCTCTCTTTTATTTCTTTTTCTTACTTTTTTTTCTTTAGATTGTCTCCTCTTAGTGTGGGAATGAGCAGAATTTGGTGAACTGTATAGGTAATTTGTTTGTGGTTTTTTAACTCATTTTGTAGGTGCACAAGGCTTGTGCATACAGAGGTTGTAGATCTTCACCCACATCTACTCTGCCTGTGACATGTGAGTTAATCTCTACAAGTATTTAATTTTAAAAGATAATTTTGAAGCTTTTGTCATTTCTGAAAGAATGAAGTTTTGGGGGAGATCATTTACTTTGATAAAACAGTACAATAATGTAAATGATAGTCTTTGATACGATAGGGGCAGGCCAGACAGGGCTTGATCAATGAAGAGAAACAAGAAATAAAAATAGAAATAACAGGATCCTGAAATTATCTCAATGCCTAGGATGCTAGTATGTGTTCATGCACTTTAACTGTTTTTAAAGTGCAGGTGTGTTTTTAATCTCTCTTTTCAGTGTCTTCAGGGCCAATAATTACAGGTGATTCAGTTGGTACCTCACTGTATTGCATGTATTGTTAACATATCATTTCCTTCTTTGGCTGAAACATGTTTGTTCTTGTGGAAAGGAGACAAAGCTGGCAAAGCTAATGGTAGCATGATTCCAAAGGCTGTTCAGCTGGCAGGTGAGCCAGGCTTAGAAGCAGGCTAGTCGAGCTCTACACACTCTCGCTCAGGGTTTAGTAAGGCTGTCAGCTGGTTTTGTAAATAGAGGTGTGAATTTCTGTAAGCTGCAAGGCTGCACTCTACCCTAATGCTCTGCTGAAAAAGAAAAAATGTACCTTCCCATGACATAAATTTTCCAAGGACATTTCTTTATCTCCTATCTACATTTTTGAGATGCAGATAAGCTCCTCTAATTCTTGAAGTGTGTTCTCACAAAGCCCCCTCTTTGTATCCATTTTGACTCCACGTGACATTTACTGTGGCTGTTTTCATTGCCCAACTAAAGGGGCATAAGGTCGCTTCAGCAGTGATGGAAGAGCATTTATTCACTAATATTTAAGTTTCCATCTTTTCTAAACCTTTGCCTTCCCTACCAGTATCAGAAGGCAGTAATTGATCAGAAAATGGCAGAACTCCTTGCAGAGCATGGTATATCCACTTGCATTTACAATGTATATCTGAGCTGGGTAAGCATCACAGTCTTTAAAAAATCTGGGCTACTGACTTTGAGAACACTGCACAGGTTAAAACTAAGCTTTTAGACTGAAAGTTAATAATTTTGGAGTTCTAAATAATGTAGTTTATTAATTGAACTACATCCTTATACTGAAATACCAAAATGCAGTACTCCTCACTTTGGCAGTGTAGTGGACTGCAGCAATGCAGTTAAGGTGCAAAGATGGTGTTTGATTCAAGAAGCCTAAGAATATGAATAATTATGTGTAAGCTTTCACTGTTCCAATATAGTCCTCAGCACTGGGGTTTTCTGGAGTGGTATTAGGAAAAAATGGAAAGTCAAAAGAAGAAATTTTCCTACTGATCAGCGCAGAGATTTGAAGCTTATTCCTATTTGCAAGATAGCTCTGTAAGGAAATCAGAGTAGGGTTCTAATTGTGTTGGAGACAGCCTGAACTCAGTCCACTCCAAATCTGGGGGTTGTTAAGGTAGCATAAATTCATCTTTCTACCCTCTGTTTTCCCTTGGCTGTACTTTCTGTGCTGCATCTCTTGGACAACACAGCTCAGGATTTGTCCCTTTCTATTCTTAGACAAGCCTGCTGATTTATTTCTTTTTCTTTTAAAGTTTTTTTTGCTTTTTAAATCTGAAAAATGAACTGAAACTTGATGTGCTTAATAGCTCTTTCTTGTTTCAAGATAAGTTGCATTACTTTAAGTTTAGTATGTACTAAGAACTTAGCTAGGACTGGTAATAAACCACTTTGGTGCAATAGCTTCTACAGTTCCATGTAGGACTGCAAACATGCTTTGGTCATGACTTGAAACATTCCTGATTTTTTAGGCCCAGCATTGGGTTGAATGTATCAGAAACATAATAAATTCATAAGGCAAACACTAAGAGGGATTAGATGAATAGCCAGATTTATATTTTTTCTTTCTTTTTTTTTTTTTTTTTAATTTGAATTTGAGTTCTTGCAAACTCAGGAATTGTGTAGAATGCCAGGATTTTGTTACAGAGATCAAAAGCAAGTCTGTGTCACTTTTTTAGTTACCTTGTTTCCATCTCAGCTTCATGTGTTGCTATAGTTGGTGACTGGGTTTGATACAAAAAAACTTAATTGTTGAAACACACAGATGTTCAGTATCCGTCTAATCTGTGGATTTATTCAAATATACATAATCATAAATATGTCTTTTCCACCCAGTAGGGACTTTAATTGTTTTGCATTAATAGCCATTTTTGAAGATTTTATTCATAAAAAGTTTCCTCTACTCTTATTTGAAGTCAGAGGTGGGTAAAATCATGGTACAAACATGAACTACCACTTACTTTTGTAGAGTTAGAAAACCACTTGTAACAGGTACAAAAAATGTCTAGAAAAGCTTGAAAAATGCTGTCCCTACAGCATGCACTGCTCTGAAAAATCTTTATGCCCACTGCTCAAAAAGTCTGTATCTTGGTCTTCATAATGATGTCACATGTGCTGCATCTTTTTCAGGGTTGTTATCGAGGAACTGCAATGATAGAATTACTTTTTCCTGAACACACCGATACTTGTGTAGGATCATTTTTACACTCTATTTGTTCTGCATTAAACTTCATGTGAGATGGCTTTGTATTCCTCTTCTAGTGAAAGAGAAAATTAAGTTTCCAACATAATGTGAAATAAACCTAATAAAAGCATGGGTCTTAGCTGCTTCTGTAGTCCAAAGTTTTCACACATTCTGTAGGTTTTACAACACAAATTCTCTTCTGTGAGAGTTGAGGTGAGGGACTTGTCTCTGCTGAGACTGCTTCAGTGTTTCTTGTGAATGTTTTTGCCTCTTTTTGCTTTTATTTTAAAGCAACAGATGTGTTTTGACAAATGAAATTGGCAACCTCAAACCAACACATTCCTGAATAAATTTCTTTGCCCACCCCTGAAATGGAAGGGAAAAGTGTAGCAGGTTAATTTACAATGCAGTAGTCAGCAGTTCCTAGTGGAGACACCAGTGTGTGCACCAGGTGGCCTCAGCTGTGTGTGTGTGTGACCTGCAGGCACTGCCGGGGAGTGCAGTGATGCATTCATGAGGACACCGATGTACTGATGAGGACAGCTCCCTGATTCCTGGGCAAGTGTCACAGTAAGTATTGCAACCCATCCACTGCCACTCTAAGGACTGATTTGTGCTTTGCACTGCTGATCCTCAGACTTTGGTACAGGCTTTCATGCTGATGTTACACTTGTGAATGCATTGCCTCCCCTTGATACTAATAATGAGAATTTTCTCAGCTAATAGGTAGTGATTTTTTTTTTTCCCCTTCTTTGGGCATTTCTGCTGTTTTGCTTTTGGAATTGTCTTGCACTTTGTTGTCTTGTGCAGAGGTACACCAAGTCTTTCACAATTCACCTTGCTCAAAGGAGAAGTGCCACCCTCTAGGGTTCCAGTTTTGGTCCTCTGAGATCTGAGGTCATGTTCTGTAGCATTAAGGCTATTAGTTACTAAAAGGCATCTTATGGAAGAGATGACCGAGAAGAGACCCTAGCAATGTCTCAGTATCTGAAGGGAGGTGTCAGAGGATGAATCCAGACTCTGCTTGGTGGTGCTGCGCAATAGGACAAGAGGCAGAAACTGATGCACAGGAAGTTCCATGTGAACACGAGGAAAAACTTCTGTGCAGATGATTGTGCACCGGAACAGATTGTCCAGAGAGGCTGTGGAGTCTCCCTCACTGGAGATATTCAAGAACTTTCTGGATGCAATTCTGTTCCATGTGCTCTGGGATGACCCTGCTGGGGTTGGACCAGATGACCCCTGTGGTCCCTTCCAACCTGAACCATTCTGCTGTTCTGTGATATCCAGGATATGATAACAGAATGCTGTTTACTTCTTAGAGGATATTTAGAAAAGGCAGTTTGGTCATATCATAGTGACAAAATGAAAATTGTAAAATGGAGGAAAGAGATGGAAATAGCAACAAGAATGGAAGGTTGTCTGTTTTGAATGCATTTGCTAAGTTATACTTGACCTTGAAAGCTTTAGTTAATAAAACACAAGATAACATTTTTAATTTAAACCTTAATACTGTTTGTTATTGTCAAGTGATCTCAATTTTTGAGCATAGAGTTTTAAATGGATTTGACTTGTGTTTTTGGCATCTAACCCAGCCTGCAGATCACGAGGCCTCCCAGAGCTTATGCCTTCAGGCTAACTTGAAACAGATACTGCCAGCAGTGCATGGTCCTCTTAGTCAGCATTGCAGCTCCACGTGCTTCACGCTGCCCACCATGCCAACCTTACCTGAAGACAAGGGACAAGGAAAAGAGGCCCAGCACAACAGCTATCCTCCAGCCAAAGTAAGCTCTCTTACTTACAAAGGTGTTTTCTGACACTTGCTGGAAACCTGAGGCCGAAACCTGTTTGTGTATATTTAGGGGTTTATAAAATCAAATCTATTTGTTGCTCTGTATTAGGGTGTTTTGCTTAATTGATGAAGCTATGAATGATCCTTCATCATTCTCTAAATCCTTAGAGTTCCTCAAATATTTTATAGCCTAAGGGATGAGAACTTAAATTGCTCAAGCAGTTGTTTATCATTTTGAACTAGAGGCTTATAAATGGTTCAGAACAGACAGACATATAACAAAGCTGTCCAAAAATGTCCTTTCTGATGTTATTAAAGAAAACTTTAAACTTTGAGAACAGAACTTAGGCTTGCACTTCAACAACTAGTGTTATTTTTCCAGATATAGAGGATGCTATGCAACTCACGTGTGTGTGAAAGACGGAAATGGGCTTTTTTGGTTTGTAGTCTTTCTAAGTGCTTTATTTGCCAAAGCAGTAGATAAACATACACTGGAACTATACAGAGGCAGGTGGGTGCTCTCCAGGCATATTGATCAGTTTACTTCAAATTTGTGTGGTATCTACATGTTTTTACATGTTTTCTTTCCAGATGAATATAAAAAATCAATAATAGATGGATCTTCTCCATTTTCAGTAATCTATATCACAGATAAAAAGTAGCTTTATGTTTTAATAAACTGGGTTTGGATTTTTTTTCAGTTGTTAGCTTAGCTGAAGTAAAGAACTTTACTGTGATTAAGAAATCACAGGTTATCCAAATAATTAATTTTTATGCAAACTGGTGTAAAGAAAGAGGATTTATAGTCTGGCACATCCTCAGTTAAAGATGTGACACTGTCATTGGGTTTGGGGACACTACATTCCAGACTTTAGGTGAAAACATCCGCTACTTTAACATTGTTGGAAAATACTGTCAGCAGTGAGCTCTGTGCTGATTTGTCCTGCCTTCCACCTAAACTGCACATGGTGCTGAGTGTTAATTTCCTGCCTTAAGATAAACACCCCAGTTGGATACAAGTTCATCAAGACTACCATCTGATAACATATATTAGCTCAGGAAGATTGTATTGGGGTTTTTTAACTCACCTATGTGAAAGTGTTTTAGTACAAAAGACTTGCTGTATAAAACATACCCAAAGATGAAAAATACAAAAATCTAGCAGACATCAGTGATTCTGATCCTGAATTTGCTTGTCAAGTGGGAGAAATGAAAATTTCCAACCTCCTAATATAAAAGCATTAAATTTTTAATACATTTTCCAGGCCTTTTAGGCGTAGGTCTTAAATGAACTGTGGTAATGTGATCGTTCATGAATCAGTTCACTGTGCAAAATGCTTCATTTTAGATAAATGATTATTTTTTAGGCACAAAATTGCAGTGGAGTGATTTAAACCAACACACTGCTCATAAGCCTACTTAAGGTTTGCCACTAGCCAATGTTGTGAAAACTTGATCTTGTTCATAACTGTTGTCACTCTTGGCTCTTGCTGCAGGTCAAGTTCTACAGCATGACTGTAAGTCACTCTAAGTAAAGCTGCTTATCATTGTGAGATAAGGACTTGCAAGCAAGGAGAGGGCATCAGAAGGAGCTAAAAGCTGGTGAATTTGTTTTCTGCCACTCAATAAAATTTTCCAAGTCTGGAATTTCATCTCATCTAGAGTGCTGTCTGGTGTCTAACAACTTCCTTGTTCTGTTTCAGGAGATTCTTCCCCACCTTTTCCCTGCATGCCCAAATGCACACAGATTACAAAACAGTTCTGACAAAAAGAAAATGAACCTTACATCACGTGTAGCTTTCTGCATGCTTCAAGTATGATCATGCTTTTACATAATGGGAAGACCTAGGTTCTATGTCCCAAATTCATTTTGAGAAAACAAATGTGGGTTCTCATTTCAGTATTTCTTACAGCAGCCTGGGTTTTTCTGAAGTTCAGTCCAGACTTTTAATTAATATCTAGGAATATGGCCAGGTGGCAGAGGATTTTCTGTTTCCTGTTTTTTTTGTTGTTTTGGGTTTTTTTTCCCCAGTGCTTTAAAGAATTCAGGTGTTATACAGTAAAGCTCTGTCACCTGACTGCCTGGCATGGTAGGTCTTTCAGCAGAGTATCTTTGTATTCCTTCTCCCCTCACCATCTCATTAATGTAAAAATCGACTGAATTTGTCTGGATTATAAACATTTCAAAAGCACATTCTCTGTATGCTTAGTGAGGGCCTGGTAGAACTTAACAGCCAGAATGTCTGGAGGTTCTACTTCCATCCCTGATCCTCTTGGCTGTTCTCTTATGGACCAAACTGCCTGTGCCACCCTCTCAGCCTTCCACATGCCTCTCTGCAAGTCTGGATGGCTCCTGGTCACCCTTGTGGAGCAGTTCCCACCTGAGCCACAGAGGTGGAGTCAGTTTTACCCTACATTTTTGTGGGGGGGAGGGCTTTGGACAAAAAGGAAGCAAAGACTTGGGTAGCAGGGAACCACTGGTAGTAGGAGATGAGGCAATTTTTGGGAATAGCTGAGGAGCAGATGGGTCTGGAAGCTACCACGGGAGCAGAGTTAAAGGCACACAAATAAGAAGGTGATGGAAATCTTCTGTCACATCTCTGTGCAGTTGTACAACTGTGAGGCAGCTTAAGCTTCCTGTTAAAGCTTCTCTTCCAAGGCCTGTGTAGAGCAGCCTGAACCCTCCTCAGTCTATAACAATTCCTTTTGATTGGAGCCAGCTGGCCCTGCAAAGAGCTTCCTGCTCTGGCTCTTCCCGCCCCTCTCCTGGACAATGCAGGCTTGGACAACAGGGGCCATGAGGTTTCACTTGTGTAGATGCTGAACTCCTATAGCCACTGACCAGGATTAATGTTTTCCACCTGACCTGAGCTAGCCTTGACTGCAAACTTTTTTTTTTGCTTCTCTCTTTTTTTTTTTTTCTCTCTCTCTCTAATGAGCTGTTTTTAGAGTCCTAAAATGGGCTTGAGTGACTTCAAGGCTGATGTTACATCATTCAAAAGTTTTTGCTTTCTGGCAGTCACGAGATTAGTATAAACACTGTGCATGTGTATTCAGCTGCTTTGCCCTACAAGCGGGGAAGTCACCTGAGTTTTGTCATTGACAAAATATATTGTCGCTTTTTAACATTTTCGAGGATATTACTAAAAATCGCTTTCAAGCTATTGTCATAAAATGTCACTTGTGCATTTAAATCACATATGCTTTGGGATTCTAACATTCTCAGAATTGCAAGGATAGTCTTCCTAAATATAAATCTTCACAGTGTTTTCTTGGCATGTTCCCAATCCTGCTCTCCTGTGACTGACAAAGTGAACTTGCCAAGGAAGTTCATATGAGAATTAAGAGTATGGAAGTGTGAAGCTGCTTGAAAAAAAATTCAGTAAAAAAATTATGCTATTTACAGTAGAATCAAGAATTCTAACTCAGGTGTCCAAATCAAGGCATATTTCATTGCCTTTGAGAGGTAGAAGGGTTATGCTATGTATTTTAATATTATACCATTTCTCAAGTACTTCTAGAGTCCTTTTACTTGATCAGAAAATACATTATTTCAACAAGAATAACACACAGCACTGGGAGAGATATTTCAAGGAGTTCTATGGTAAATGACAGACATTAGCAGTCAAGTAGGAGTCAGCTTCCTTATGGAATAGAATAGAATGGTTTAGGATGGAAGAGACCTTTAAGGTCATCCAATTCCAACTGCCCTGTTATGGACAGAGACACCTTCCACTAGACCAGGTAGCTCAGAGCTCCACCCAACCTGGCCTTGAACACTTCCAGAGTCTAAACATGACTTGCTAAACTGTGACTTATTACATGCTTATTCTGTTAATGCCTAAATTAATGCTATTGCAACAGATTTTTCTTACCTACCCTACAAATTTCTTTTGAAGCTTCGGGATGTAGTTTCAAGAAAATTGTAGACTCCAAATAACATACTAGAACAAAACTCTCGTATATATCAGTGCCTAGCAGAAGCAATTAGAGTTTGAGAATTTACAAATTAGTCTTTAAATTTTACAAGTCACTTGACAGCAGTCCACTGCCTCTGCTGGGAAGCTTTCCCTCCAGCTGTTTCTTTGTTTTGATCTGAATACAGTGCTTGGGGTAGAAGTAATCATTTTCTTACCACATATGAGACATCCACAATAATTTATGCTAACTTGATGCATCTCCACTTGTGATATCTCACAGGAAATGGATTCCTTTTCTTCAGCTGAATGGTATAATTATGCAGAAGGTGTGAGATTAAGTTCTTGAGGCAAGGTCTCATATTTTTAAGCAGGCAAGCACATATTAATATTCAGTTTATTTTAAAAACATATTTTATTTCATAAAATATTTAAATTATATTTTAAAAAATAGTTTTCCAAGTAATTTGAGGGAAAACCATGAGGAACTCTTAACAAGATAACTTTAAATTATTTTCTGGGGTTTTGGGTATCATGTGTACACTTAATTCTGTGTTTATTCAAGATTTCATTATACATTACTATCATTTGGAGGGTTTGTGTGCTTAATTTAGTCTTGTTATACAGAGCTGCTTTTCACTCTTGCATTCAGCTCATAAACTCACCGAAATCTTGGACATGTACTTCACTAGAGGAATGGTTTTCTGCGTGTAAAACTGGACTGTCTGCCTTTTTAAAGCTTCCTCATAAGCTCCATGCTTATTAGCTTGCATGCATTAAAACTTTTTGAAGAAAACAGATATTCCAGGTTTCCATCACGTCTTTTGAGTAATTTAAGTATAGGCCTCTAATTCATGTTTGTTTTGTCAAATTACCTTAGCTAATTATCTCTTATTTCAACTACTTTTTCTTTTTTAGGTAAATTGAGAAATACACATTGTTTTCCACACACAGAGCCAACGTTCAGTGGTTTGAATTTCTGTTTAATTACATTTTTATATTTGTCACACACCATGCAGGACACAGCTGTTGAAGGGACAACATGCAGCAGACCTTCTATTGTTCTTCCAGAGAATGCTGTCACGCCAGATGTAGAAATTGATAAAAATCTGACTAACAGGTACTATATAATACATTACCAATCCATCCATAAACTCCAGGGGCTGTGTTTCTAAAACATTGCTCTGAAATGTATGCTGTATGAAAATACAAAATATTTTGTATCTGCATCTCTGTGATTTGGTCATATTGCCTTTGGATTTTGAGAATGGTGTTTGGGATGTGGGGTAGAGGAACAGGAATATAATTGAGACTAAAAGAAGAGAGTTACACAGAATACTGAGCCTGACAATCCCATTCACTGAGTTGGACAACTTAAATATCTAGTTTGAGCACTGTAATACAATGGGGTTTGGAGCAGTTTTGGGCCCATTCACATAGATGGCACAAGAATACCACCTTGAGGTTAAGTATATGTGAAAGTTAAGTCATTGAATAGAAATAGTAATCCCATTTGAAGTTGAAAACTTCAGTTTTCAGTTAATATATTTACTCTGATAAAGCATACTTCCTGACCTGGGCTTTTTAATTTTATTTACCTACCACTAAACTTAAAATATGGGGAAAAAACGTATCAGAAAATATACTTTGTAAATCTATAATTTGTTTGTATTTTTAAAAGTGTGCTTTTCCAAACTTCAAGATTAGTTTAGAGTCAGAATTTATATGCAGCCCTTCCAAAGCAGAATTATTTGCAGGATCAGTATTTACATTTCTGCAGTTGTTTGAGATTTTTACCTGGTTTGCAGTTTTAGAAAGATCCTATGAGAATGTCAATGTGGGAGCCTAAGGAATTATTTTAGCCATAAAATTAAGTTTAAGAAGCAATAACAATTCAGAAAGACTACATTTTTTGGGGTTTTTTTTTGGTTTTTTGGTGTTTGGTTTGTTTTTTGTTTTGTTTTTTTTTTGCTATATGCCATTCTTACATGATTTTAAAGTCATGGTAATAATACAAAGAAATGTAGGGGTTTTTTTCTGAGAAATGAGGTTCACAGTGAATGAGATTAATAGCAAATTTTAGAACTCCTTTGTCAGATCAATTTCTGCAATTTTCATTCTTCCCACAATCTTCTCCATTTTCCAGTTGTTTGGAGGTGAGAGGAACTGCAATAAATGCTTTTTGTCTTAATTTTTAAATCAAAGGGCTTTCTTTTTATATTAATTTCAATAGGTAATTAGGACCTCTTTTTGGTGCCATACTCCATAATTTTTTTTTGTTCACTTTTCTCTCTAGGCCTCGGAGTCCTCATAGGAGACATTCTAACCGTGCCACCAGGAATTCAACAAGTTCACTGACTTCTGTTGGTAAGAAGTGATTATTTATTTCAACTAGGATGTATCCTCAGAAAATATAACATGCAATAAAAACCAAATAAAAACCAATATAGAGCGTCTGACTGTATTGACCACAATTTTTTTTCTCTGTGCACACGGTGTAATGCATGCACAGGGAATGCTGCTGGGGTGTTGATTTGTGATCATGAGTTTGTAAGTGGACTGCATGCAGATCAATTTAGGGAAACATACACATTGTTACTTTCAGAAAATTGTTAATTGGTGCATTAGCTTAACATCTTTAGAAGGCTCAACATATACATGCTTTATTTCTTGTAGAATAAAAAATACTGGTTTTGCTATATTTGAGCTTCTCTTTTGTTGGCACAGGGAAAGTGTCATGGGAAGTCTGTCTCTCAAACTTCCAACACACAAATCTGTTCTTGGTGAAATATCTGTTTTGGTTTAAATCTGAGTTTAAACCATAACAGATATTTCACTGAAAATAGATTGCTTTAGAATATTTAATCTGTAAGTATGGTTTTTGACATCTTTGAAACTGAACTATATTTAAGGAAACTAAAGCCAAAGGATTTCTCCCTTCCCCCCAAAAAAATCAATCAAAAACCAATAGTGAAACAACTCCACACCCACAAACAAAAAACCCTTGAGTTTTTGCTGCTTGCTTACATCTTTAGCTTTTCTGAAAACTGATTGTTCTGTAATGGCTCTTGTCAATTTAAAAAATATTTTTCTCATATTACCTGTTGACTTTCCTCCTCCTCATCCAAGCTGTTCTTTAGATGCTCATAAAAGCCATTTATACTGACTCACACAGAAAGGGCCTTTCTGACAACTGCCCGCCTTCTTTGCTTCATCATAGGCTGGAGAACTGTAAAAATTGGTGCTCAAAGTTAAGTGTTTTCAACCAATTTAAATGCCACAGATGAATGAAGTGTTAAATTAATTGTTAAATCTATTGTGCATAAATCTTTGCTGGGTGAGTTTGTGGGTTCTTAGCCTTGAAAAACTGAACATGAAAATTCCATGGAGAAACTCAGTCTACAATAGAAATGCCATTACTGTTAGTTGAGATGAATCTGATGGCACTTCTATTTAGAAATGAGAAAAACTGCATTGGAGACACAGCTGGAAAAACCAGTTTGACATATTCAGAGAATTTCTGATCACAGTGAATTAATCTTAGTGGGTTACCTGTGGTTTTGAAGACTTGCTCTAAACTTGAGATTGTAACAACATAAGGAATGAGCAGACGTTAATTTTTTGTTACATGCAAGCTCAAAGCTAAATTTATAGATATAAATTTACAGGTTTGTTTTGAACTTGTTACTCTCACGTGCCACAATATAGCTGGAAATGGAAGGTCCAGCTCTAATTCTGACATTTTCTACACAGACAGTAGTGGTCATGTGATTGATCTGGTGAATGATCCACTACCAGATGTCAAAATATCAGAGGAAGACAAAAAGAAGAACCTTGAATTGTTAGAAGAAGCAAAGAAAGTGAGTGAGAGGTTCCTAACACGCAGAGGCAGAAAGTCAAGAAGCAGCCTCTCAGAGTCACCCACAGGTAGGGGCAGATCCTGAAAACCAGATTTTACATTCTCCTTCAACCATCTGTAAAGACAAACATCTCCTGTAATCTATACATTGCTGCTGTTGACATACACTTGGTTATTTTGAAGGTCAGAATCCCTCATGTCCTCCACAAAGTTCCACATAAAACAGGAATGACCTATCCGTGTTACCCAGATGTGTCAGGGTAAAATGGTGTAAAGTTACCCTGCAAACAGTATAACAAGAAAGCATGAAGTATTTCTATTGAAAAGTGAAAAATGCTCACAAATTGTTGTTTAAATGAAATTCTAGTGGCTAGAACTCATCCTGCTGAAAAAACATTCCCTCCAGACACAATTATACTGCCTCTTACTCTGAACATAGCCATAAACTAAGCTGAATGGGCCAGATCCTCCTTTAAAAACAGCAGAATAAAATATTTTGTTCTAGAATGTCAATTGGCATTATTTTTCCTTTTATATGAAGTGTTTTGTTGAAAACTGGAGCAAAATTTCCATTTTACCATGAAATAGGACTCTCATTTTGCTTTGAAATGCCAGTTCAAACAAAGTTCTGTCTTACAATTGGCCTGACACTCTGGAGGGAAAAAATGTCCCACAACTATACATCACCTCTTTTTTTCCATAAATTCCTCATGAATCTTCTCTTGTGCTGTGTCCCCTCAGTACTTACAGTATCGGAAAACTGAGGCGAACAAGGATTCCCTGTATCAATAGAAATTTATCCATTTTTGACAAGTATAAGACATGAAACGTGCTCTAAACTCCTAATTGCCAAGTACAACCTGGCAATTAAAATTGACCTGTCAGGTTTTGGACAAACACATGACTATGATATGGATGTTTTAATCTCATCTGAATTCTAAAAATACAGAAGGTACAAGCCTAGAAAGTAAAATCACCTTTTCATTTTGTTTTTGTCTTTGTTCTAATGAAGCAGTTTCCCCTACTCTTAGTCCTAAAGTTTCACCCAGAGCAACTCTCTCACTCTTCCGCTTCCATCAGGTAAAATGAATCATTAAGGGGGAAAAGACCTCTAAGATCATCAAATCCAATCATTTACAGGCTCAGACTTTAACTTATAAAAGCTCACCAAAAAAGTATTTGTTTAGTGTTTCTTGAGAAGAGTAGGTTTAAGCATCTAGTCCTGAATATGATAAAGTTCCTTAATGCATACAAAATATGTTTTTGCATATTGATATTTTTATTATATTTTTATTCCTGTCGTGTTGCAAGTTCACATGTTCTATTTTCTAAATTTTATCAATAACAGAGTTTTGAGAAGATTTAATGATCTTTCACTTGCTATGTGTTTAATTTTTTTTTTTTCTAATAGTATTTTTGACATTTGAATTTTTGTCCTTCATGTATTATGGGAAACTGTGCACATATGTGCTTGTTAATGCTATAATGGTAAAAGTTTTGAGCAAAATATCAGGATGTGCCCTAATTACATGTGTATCTTTCAGGGCTGGATGCATGCACAACCACTAGTATTGAGTCAGTATCTCCAGGGCAGGTAAGAGTTGAATAGTCTGTGCAATATCCTGGTCATTACAGTACTATATTATAATATGCTGCCCTTTTAGTCTGATAAAAATTGTATGTTTGGAATACCATTTTATAGACCAAAATTGGATTACTGGTATTTCTCTGTACAGCAAGGGACAAATAAATATTTAGTCTGAAGACAGAAATCCATGAAGTAACAAGAACTGAAAGATCATGAAGATCTGTTAAGTGTAGAAAATAGAAAAAGATGCAATATAACCCTAATCTATGAAGAAACTAATCCCTAAAGTTATTTTATAAATAAATACAACAAGCAATGGAAAAATTATGAGATTCAAAGTTCAGCCATTAATATCTATATCTAATGTTTGTAGCATAGGTGTGAAACAGAACCTTGTAAGCAGTTTTTCTTTTTTTTTTTTTCTTTTTTTTTTTTTTTGCTAGAATAACAGAATTGTGAAAGAGGATGACAGGCAAACTGCAGAGGTAAGTGTTTCACATTGAAAACTGAATAAAGTCTGCTGGTTTGTCTTAGCACACATATGACTTACTGATGGAACTAAAAATGCTGAAAGATTGTTCACTGGGTGAAAAGAAAATTACACTGCTTTAAGAAATTATGAAGCACCTGCAAAAGAAGTAGAGGATAGTGAAGTTACCACTTGATCTTTCCATCCTATCATGCACCCTGCTCTAGCTCAATTAAAATCAATATATTAAGTAACTTTAAAGGTAAAGTAAAAATATCTAATATAGCCATTTTGGTGTGTGTCAGTGGTTTAGACTTTCCATGACTTTAACATGCTGAGGAGCTTGGCTTTAGGAGGATTGATGTAATGGACTCTGGAATGGGAGAGGTTAACTCAAAAGTTCAGAGAGGAGATTCCAAATTCACTATTCTTTAAGTGCCTTTTAAAAATTATTTCTTTTGTCAACAGCACATATTCAAAAGCAAATGTCACTGAAAAGGAAACGGCTTTTTACAATGAAAATCTGTCCTTGGGCAGGGGAAAAGAGGAATCTGGACTCGATTCTCTGTTTCATGTGTGTCCCTGTACTTTCAGAATGCTGCAAAAGGATTAATTGATCGAAGGCAGAATGATCAAAGAAAGATTTCTCAGGGAAGGTTGGTTCCTCGTTCTGCTGGCTTTGAAAACTCCAAAGAGAAGCTCTCAGACCAAAAGGAAAACTTTGATCCACGTAAACATATGGATACTTTACCTAAATTCTCCCCTTCAGCTGGTGATGGTGGCAGAATGTCTCTTAATACTTGCATGAATGTTTGTGAAAATGAACTTGGAAAATCATTCCTCAAGAAAGGGAAAGAAAATGATGTTCCTTTAAGAACCCATCTACCAGGACCAGGAATAGGAAATATGGACTCAAAGCTAAAAATTCCTGTTCCAGAAATGAGGGACCATAAAGTTCCATGTAAACCAGAATTTAAACTGTGTGGACTGCGTCCTCCTCTATTACGGGCTGTGTCCTGGGATAGCTTGGAACCTGGACAGAAAGAGAAAACCCCTTTAAAATTACCATCTGAGGAAGATAAAAGCTTTCTTGGTAATAAATCCAGCAGTCAGTTAAAAGCATTCAAAGACCTTCAAATCCAAGTTCAGCCAGTTCGAATGCAGAAGCTGACAAAGCTCAGAGAGGTAAGTCCTGTCATCAGCTGTATCCTGTTATAAAAAGTAATTTTCATATCCTACTAAACTTTCAACATGTTTAGTATTATTTTTATCACTGGAAGAAACATGTAGTAATAAAATGGGAAACAGTTTTAGCATAATCAATACAGAATTGTATCATGTTTTTCCTTTGCAACTTTACTAAATTGTAACCTGTAAGGAAGTTCCATGGAATTACTCTATTTCTTAGTTCTCTTCAGATATGCATCAAGTGCACTGTGGTACTTCAAGGTGTACATATGTATGTGCTCTTGCATGTTTATATTTGCAAGACCTCAGAGGACAGGAAATGCGTTTGTAATGATTAGTTGATTATTGAACCTTCTCAGAAAATGTCTCAAAGTGTTCAGAGCTGCAGAACTGGGTAGCTCTGACAGCAAGGGCATGTAGAGCATGCCCAGACTTAGTTCCTAATTATAACCTGCTGCAAATTTGTCAGCTTCTAAATGAATAATCTGTTGTTAAATAATTTCCTAAATGGTTAGTAATTAAACCATAGGAAAAAAAGCAGAAATTTCATGAAATGATAAACCACCAAAAGAAAGCAGTGAACATGTCTCTATTGCTAATAATGACTTTTGAAAGAAAAAAAAAAGAGAAGCAGCAGTACTTTCCTGAACAGCCTAATAAGGATATTTTCCTTAACACCCAGTAGTTAATATTTTAAGATTAATATAAAGCTGACAGGTGAGGACCTCAAATTCTGCACTTTGGTTAATTCATTCCCATTGTATTGTTTGGGAATGGCAGCTTCATTATCCAACTTTTCCTGTTGATATAACACACGTATTCTTAGCGTGTATGTACTGGAAGTTTTGATTATAGGGACCCTTGGGCCATATAATTACAGGAGAAATTCTTCCCTGTGAGGTTTGTGAGGCACTGGCACAGGTTTCCCAGAACAGCTGTGTCTGCCCCATCCCTGGCAGTGTCCAAGGCCAGGCTGGATGGGGCTTGGAGCAGCCTGGGGTAGTGGAAGATGTCTC
Organism: Ploceus nigricollis; assembly: GCA_013399945.1. Classification (NCBI taxonomy): domain Eukaryota; kingdom Metazoa; phylum Chordata; class Aves; order Passeriformes; family Ploceidae; genus Ploceus; species Ploceus nigricollis. The sequence continues at coordinate 872,822 of VXBC01004826.1, read as the reverse complement.
TCTCTGCCCATACCAGGGGGTTTGTAATCAGATGATCTTTAAGGTCCCTTTCAAGGGACCAAGCTATTCTATAATTTTTTAATTTTATCATTTTGAATGACCTAGAATTTGTTAAGCACAAATAAGAGACTCAAACAATTATTGCAACATGAGCTATAATGCCATTTGGAGAAGATTTGAGCTCTGGCTCCAGTAGGAATTGTCTACTCATAAACAAAAACAGGTGTTTGTGAATTTAAACCTATATGAGAATATGAAAGAAAATGAGGAGATGATAAAAGGAGAAATAAGACAACAAGGTTTAATCCTTGAGAGTGTATTTTTTCCTACCTGAAAGGAATAGAGGTATAACACAGTAACAAGGAAGCATCCCAAGCTCTGGTCTTAATAAAGTCAAAGTGGCAAAGTCTCATATGCAGGATTTTCTGAATTTCTTCTGTTATCTGGGATACTTAGTTGTACTGTGGCTATATCCAAAACTGCTTTTTTCTTTGTCAGTTACTAGAGCTCTCATTTACCAAAACTCTACATATCTACTTGAATAAGGGGCACACTTCACAAATCTTTGTTTGCATGACCAGGAATTTTTCTCAATAATGCCTGTATGAAATTTGAAATATGTAATATTCTAGAGTGCATGTGAATTTATTTGTGTCCATGTTATGTAGCATCTGACTGTAATGTAATGCAAATATCTCTATTATATTTATTAACTAAAGTAAATGTTTTATTTACTGTTCATGTGGCAGGGATATTTAAATTGAGATTTGTAGTTCAGTTATGTAGAAGTATTATTCTTTCTCTTCACAGGAGCATATTTTGATGAGAAATCAAAATTTAGTTGGACTTAAACTTCCTGAACTTAGTGAAGCAGTGGAACAGGAAAAAGGTGCAGTACCATAAAAACTGGAAGGAATGTTTGTTATATACTAATATTTATAACTGACTATTATGTGGAGGGGAAGGAGAAAAAGTCTTAAAACCTTCAACTTCAATTGCAATAATAGTTGGAAGCAGTCTTGGTGAACAGTAACAAATGATTTTTAAAAACAAGAGAGACCAATAATGGAAAGTACCTCAATTTCTCAATGATTTGAACCAAGAAGATACTGTAGGTATTATTATAACCAAGGGAAAAGATGCACATGTGGAATGGAGTCTGGCTTGTACCTAATAGTTGTAGGACTGAAGTTTCAGTAACTTCCTGTAAAAACATTTCAGCAGTGATGGATTAAATCAAGATATTATGGTCACAAGGGTGAATTTGATCCCTGAGAGTATAAATAAGAGATGGGATGCTTTATTGCTTTATTCCTTTTTTTTTTATTTTAGTATATGTGTAGCAAGTATTGAAATGGCATTCTCACTTCTGGTCCACATTTCCATGTCAATGTGAGTGAGAAAATGTAAGGCCAGAAAAGAGTCTTAAAGGTGTTTGAAGGATTGGAAAAATATGCCTTACAATAAGTGGGATTTTTTTAACCTCAATTTCTGTGATTTTTAAGGAAAAATAAAGGAAAAGGCTTCTTTAAGGAAAAGGCTTAAAACTCTACATAAATAAGGAAAAAGAAATCTGGCACCAAATATTTTATCCAATCTAACACAAGCAAAAAAGATTTGATGCCTGTAGCTACATCTAAAAAGATTCAGAATGAAGAGCAAAGATATGAACCAGAGGATAATTCAACATGTGGAAGAATTAAATAGCAGTAGTGCTTAGCTAAAATATTTAAACCAAATATATCAACCTAAAATATTTAAACCAAAACTATATACTTGTTTGGAAGTAGTTAATTCAGAACTTGTTCAGTGTGACATTAACTGAAATGAAGATGGTTACTATGAAATGAGCTGAAACTGGTTGTCCAAGATTTAATCCAAAGAAAATTCCAATTTTTTTTAATGCTTTTTAATTTTTTTAGAGTACATTTTGCTAATTCATACATTTGCACTGGGACTAGCTCATCAGCCTTAAAGTTCCTGTTACACTTAGAGATGGTTGAGATACTACATTTCATGTTATCTGGAAACGGACTCATTTTCAGGGTGAATGAATAAAGATGAAAAAGACTTCTTGTCCTCTATATTTAGTTATTATATCTTTGAATTCTTAGATATTATAATATTATTCCTGTCACTCTGTTAATGTAGAAATTCCCAGAAATTATTTAGCAGGCTCTGTTTGAAAATATAAAATAGTTGCCATTTTACCAGCCAGCTACATAATTTTGGCAGGTTTAGAAGTCTGGAGGAAAACATTGTGAATAAGATAAACATTATTTTATCCAGCTTCTCAACATGGATCTCATGAGTATCGAAAGCTTTTTATAGTCCAGTAAGTTATCTAAATGGTAGCCAGAACGTTAAGGTTCAACTCCTTGTCCTCAGTGGGGAAAACAAGCAAGGAGTCAAGTTCTTAGTAATTTGTTAGGGAGACCTACTTCTTGACATTGTCACAGAAGCCACCTCCAGAATTACCACTGGAGTGGTAATTTTGCTTAAACAATAGGAAATAGTCAGATACTTCATTATTACTGTTATGAATCCAATGTATTGTCTCCATCATGGTTTTTATCAATGACAAGTTACTGTCACCATCTGAGTAAACACAACTCTGCATCTACACTAGATAAGTGGAATGCATTAAATCTGGAGACACTGTGGTGTCAGGTTGGATTTTATGGGGATACATGTGACTGTTCTTAAGTAAATACTGGAATTTTTTAATATAAAGCAAATGCACAGAACTAAAATGTAGCTGGAAAGAATCTCCTTTCTGTTCCATCTTTCATGTTAATGCTCTCCAGATTTACACACTAATTACACGCCAAGTCTAAGAATCCTTCTGTTAAATTTATGAGCAGGAGAACTGTTTAAAGAATTCGTTCCCAAGTCTGAGATTCAGACTGGCGAATCTGCCTTTCCTACAGGAGAATTCCTACAGAATGAAATTCTGGTAAGACAGAAGGAGATAAGGGAACTAATATATGTGAAATTAAATAAAATGAAAATACAGAAGCTAAGTAATAAGAATTTTAAAAAAGTGTTAGCCATGTCTTGGTCCTTATGAAAGTGACAGAATCAGAGAATGTAAGTATAACCTTTATATCCTGTTTCAATCGACATACAGTGCAAACAGGTACATGATGTAATTTGTAACAATAAATGGTGTACAAAATCTGTAGTATGGTACATTACACTACACTTCATCTTCGCAGGTGGCATTTAGAGCCTTAGAAAATTACAATATTCTATTACAATAGAATAGAAAGCCTTAGAAAATTACAATATTCTATTAAAATCTCAGCTAAAATATTCCAGAAAAGAATGTGTGACTTTTCAAGTAACGTGATTTTTTTTAAATCTGAAAATGTCTTTAGGCCCTTCACCTCTCCCTTCCCCCACTGAAGAGGAAGAGACAAAGAACAGCTCTGATGTCATGCCCAGCATTCCTGATGTATTGCTGCGAAAACTGCGAGTGCACAAATCACTTCCAGGAAGGTAAAAGCTCATTAGAAGTGGAAACACATCATCCAGGAGAAGGCACACTAATGGTCTCCAGCCAACTTCCCTTCCCTCCATTCATAGGGAGATAAATTGTTGCATCTTAAAATATGCAACATAGATTTTCTGAAAAATTTTGGGGAACACACCAGCTTCCAGTAACTGGCTAACTTTTAAAATTAGTTTCAGTTCTACATAAAAAGTCTTAAACCTTAATTGCATGCTACAAGTAGATTTTTATACAGATTTTTCCACTCCTGGTTTCCAGGACTGCTGCTGCAGATATGTACTCATATTGAAAATATTATTTCTCACCCCTTTGAAAATAATCAGGCCAGATGATGCTTTCCAGTGGTAGAATTTGGGCATGTAAGAGTCCTGCAGTTTTTCTGCAGGTGACAATTTTTTTGGAAAACTGAGTTTATTTTGCAAACTTAGTTGAAGGACTCACTTGTGAAGTCACTGATTTGGACTTTCCAAGGCATTAAAACAATTCCAAGCTTATCCAGGCAAAAATAATTCCTTCATTCAGCCACATGGTTATGTACCAAAACCACCAGAGCCTTCAGTCATCCGAACTGTCAATAAGGATTCTCTGTGCAGGTGAAGTAAATATTTAACATTTATGGTGAAGGAATTGTTATTTACATTATTTTATATAAATGAATGCACGAGGTGAAGAACTTCTGAAAGACCACTGCTTGATTGTAATCAATACTGAAAAGTAGTAGGAAACTCTTGAAACTCAAACATATATTTTGTTGTTGTTTTCAATTGAGTATTAGAATACCTTTGTTTTTAGAGAAAAAACTCATTAAAATTGTGAATTTTTTACTTTTATTTCTAGCTCCCCACCACTCACTGAAAAAGAAGTTGAGGTAAGTATGTTATTATTTTAGACATGTTCCAATTTTAAGTGATTACTTTAAGTGTGGTTATTAGAATGAGGTAATAGGGTGAATTTTTTTCCCCAAAATATATTTCTTCTTAAAAAAAAAATACATTGAACTCCATCAAAATAACATTTTTGTGAAATATGAGCAATAGAAATTGTAAAATGACAGAGTAGGAACAAGCAAAACATTTGTTTGTGTATTTCATAATGAAATACGAATTCACTTTGGAAATAGTTTTAATATATTCTAAAGTAAAAAACATTGAGATTAAATAAGATCAGAAACTCAGCAATTTAAATTGCATTTTTATTAGCTAATATGAGCTTTGGGGCATTTTTTAATAATATCCTGCTGTTAGTTTACATAATTTTTGCTTTCTCAGTTCAAGCCAATAATTTTGTTTGCAGGTCTCTCTTTAGCTTGTAGCATTTGTTTCTTGTATTTTTAAAATCACATACCAGTCAAGAAAAAGATCTTTTTCTACAACACTGCAATCTACTGGAACTGTTGGTGCCTTTTGCTTTGTGAAGTATTAATCCTAAGAAATAATGAGTCTGGTAAAGAAAGAAACAATCTTTAAAAGCAGGGTGCAAGAGAAAAAAAATGTTAGCACTTAATCTTTTGCTGGCTTCAAGGGTAGGTGTTTATCCCTTAGGTAAAACAATGCTCATGGTGAGCTCATCCCTGGACTTCCTCTGCACCGACTATCTGTTTAAAAACCTTGGGGACCCTTGGAGGAAGTCCAGCTAGAAAACAGATCCATTGTGATTCTGGTGCTTCTGGTAGGCTGCTTTCTTCATTATGACTCTGCCCTACCGAGCTCCCAGAAAAACATCCAGGAAAAGAGGCAGCAACGCATTTATTATTCCTATTTCAGTGGAAATATATGTGACTTTGCAAAGGAAACAAATTTTAAAATAATTTCAATTTTCTGTTTCAATACTTATTTAAGCAGCAAAGTCTGTTAAACACATACCTTATTCATAAGTTGTTATTGAAAATTATATTACTGTGAGTCTTATTGGAAAATGCCTTTTTTAATCCGAACAGAATGTATTTGTACAACTCTCCTTGGCCTTTAGAAATGATAGTTATACATTGGAATCTAGAATTCAGCAGGCAGAGAGAGAGAGAAATCTTACTGAAGAGAATGCTGAGAAGGAACTGGAAAACTTTAAAGCAGCCATTACGGTAAGAAGCCAGTGGGAATTCTTTTCCTGAACTATAGTGTACATGAAAGTGCACACACATTGCAAATGTTTGACTTGTAAATTCAGCCCCAAAACTTCATTTTCTGCTGCTCCTTGCCATGAGCTGCCTACTATTCTGAGAGAGGGCATATTCTGCCATAGTGGGCCAGCATTGGTGGAAATGCCTAGGGGATGCTTCCCTGCATCTAGATTTCAGGAATAAATACTTGGAATTTGCTGTTCTGTTCTTTATATAAGCCTGTGACATAGCTAAGAGCATTCAGAACTGCAGTTTGAGCACTGATCCATATTCTCCTGGGCAATACCTTCTTTAGCAGTAAATTTGAGGTGTACGGATATGAGAGATACCAAAATGATTTGAAACCTGAATCCTGAGATCTGTAACTTGAAAGGCCTCTTAACTGCAGATACTAGAAGGCATGCTGTATGAAAGGAAACAGCAAGGAATACTTAAGAAATAGATAGACTCTCAGGCTCAGGTTTTGGGCCTGAGTACACTTTCATTCCAGCTGTCCCTGGTGTTCCTTTACAGCAGTAGTTTTGAGTCCTTCCTGCCAGCTTTCTCTAGGTTTTCTAACTGGAACAACAAAAAATTGCTAAGATGTGTCAACTTAAGTGCTGTGCATATCTTTGTGTGTAAAGGGAGGGGTGGTTAGACACCAGGCTGATAAATGAAATAGCCTTAGACCCAGCATTCATTATTGCAAGGAGGTGCTGCCATTCTTATGAGAATAGTGAGGAGAACATATGATTCTCCCATTTACTTTATCAAGAACATCATCAGGCAAGAAAATATACAATTAAAGAAAGATTGTGATCTTCACATCTTTTCATCTGGAATTCCAAATCTCCATTTTCAAATTATTGTTTCTGTAAAACAAAAATGTTGAGAATATTTTGCTGCTCTTCCCTCTGTAGTGCAAGCAGAAACAGCCTATTAAACCTGAGGGTTTTCAGATTGAAATAAGTCTGTTAGAGTTGCCATGTATTTCTGTCAAGAATCCCTAATTAGGCACCAAGGTTCATGTTGCCAGCATGGGACAAATGTGATTAGGATTTGCTTCCTTTAGGCGGTTCACATGCTACAGTCTGGCTTTTGCAGGCTTTTTTACATGCTTTATAACAAAGGGGAAACTGCCTTCCCTATGAAAGCTTTTGTTCTGGACAATGGAATAAACTAACAAGCAATTAAAAGCAGTGATGGCTTCTGTAAAATCTCTGTCATACTAGACCTAGACTTGTTCCAATCTCATTGAGAGGTTATCTTCACTTCTGTAGGACAGGCACATGTTTTATGGCTCAGTGACAGTTTTACCAGTCTTTCTGATTTTTTTAATCAGTCTTGTGATAATTGATGTGCTATTCAGAAACCTAATTTCAAGAGAAAGCTGATCTACATGAATTTCTGTTTGGTTTTTTTTTTTTTTTGAGGAAATAAGGAGGTTACAATTGTCAAGAAAAAAAAGGAAAATCTGAAATTCTGTGCATGATTTTTCCTAAAGAGATTCCCTTATGCCTTTTTGTTTCGTGCAGTCAAATTTTGGTTGCAATTTGTTATCAAGGTGGCATTGCAATTCTTGAGACTGTAATGTCTTATTTTCCAAAGAAGTGAAGTATCATGGAACTGAAAGAACACACATGGCCTTCTTAATACTTGTGCTCAGGAAATTAAAATGTCCTTTGTCCCTCAGCAATCATTTTTAAGTGCTAGATGAAATGAACTCAGCATTTGTAGAGTTCACAGGTAGAAGGGCATGTTTCACTATAGATTTCAGAAGGGAAAGTATTGCAAAAGTGCTGAGCCCTCTCTAACTCCTCGAACTGTGTTCCTGCAGTTTGCAGTGAAGCACCAGGGCAGCAGCACTCCAGGCTGGGTGTGGTGGCAGTGCTGGCACCCCTCTGGATGTGCCAATCTAATCTCTCTGTGAGTTCTGCCTGGATGTTTCTACCCCATTTTGGGGCTCTGGCCACTCCATTTGAATTAAAAACATGCTGATAAAGCTTCTGTGTTATTGTTTCAGTCTTCAGCTCACCTGTGGCACCACTACGAGCACAGGGAAGCCTACCAGAAGCTCCTGGAGGACATTGCGGTGCTGCGGCGTTTGGCTGCCAGGCTCTCAAGCCGTGCCGAGATGGTCGGAGCCGTTCGCCAGGTGAGGGCATCCTGATGTTTATCTGGATCCTGGATCCACAGGTGCACTCTTTTCCAGCCTGGGCTAGAGGTTATGTTCACCCTCTGAGTTTTATTTGCCATTTTGACAGATTAAAGACGTCTCTTGTGGTGTCAGGTAACACACCCCTGCAGCCTGGAAGTAGAACTCCAACAGCCCATTAAGCTATTTAACATCTGTACCACAGGAGCATATATTTTATTCAGAACTACAGCTGCATCACAAGAAACTAATTTCAAATCAGTGCAGCACAAATAAGAAAACTTTTCTGGGTCAAAAACTCGTCTAATTCAGTCACCTGCCTTTGGCAATAGCTCAGTCAATTACAAAAAGTATGAGAACAGAGTGAGTATAAATAAGAACACATCAATACCCTTCCAGATTCAAGAATGTTCCCTCTGCCCTCTAAAGTAACCAAATTGATGCCAGTGACTAAGACTTTTGAGGGTTTGAAAACAAATGTGGTATACCACCTAAGTAATCAGACAGGCACACAGGCAGAGTGTCTGAATATATGACAAAATAAATTATTATATTCTGTGAAATGCATATGAATTGGCTTTTTCTTCTAACTATCTTAGAAATTTTCAGTCATGGAGGCACCAATATTTCCTTAAGAACAACAGCTCCAGATTTAGCCCTGACATGGAGCATACATATAGAGGCAAATGTTTTGTTGGAGATGTGTAGAGGTTACCTGGATATTTCCTTCTTTTCTTCCTTAGGAGAAGCGTATGTCAAAGGCAACAGAAGTAATGATGCAGTATGTGGAAAATCTGAAAAGAACATATGAAAAGGATCATGCTGAGCTAATGGAGTTCAAGAAACTTGCCAATCAGAATTCTAGCAGAACCTATGGTGCATCTGGTAAAGAAAAATCAAAATTTAAGTGTTTGTCTTGCCTCTAATTCAGAGAGATGTTGGTGCTATTAATGATTTAAAGTATTATGAAACCTCTTCATGAAGTTCTAGTCTACAGGAGTAGATTTTCAAAAGTTACAGAAATAAGTTGTTTCATATGAGCCATACTTAATGCAGTACAGTAATTTGAAATCACTATCACTTACCAAATTCTTATGAGATCCAATTATATTTTCTCGTGGCCTCTTGCAAATCCATGTACTATGCACTATTTTAATGCAACTACCTTTTAGGTCCAGATGAAGGCAAAATTTCATTATTAAAAACACTTTTTTTTTTTTTTTTGCAACCTCTTCTTTCCTTTGCTGGAAACTGAAATATGGGGATTTTCCTTTGCAATAACTTGTATATGGAGGCTAATAGTGGGATTTTTGTCTGATTCAGTGAAAATAGTACTGATTTGGTTATTTGCAATTATTTCAAATTTCTTGTGCAGATGTAATTGAGAAGACAGCTGTATAATAATATTGTATGACAGTAAATACATGGTCACTTACAGACCCTGTGTAAAAATACTGTATCTGAGTTTGAAATATAAGCAAGGGTTCTATTAATATTATTTAGAGATACTCACTTAGTCTAAGACTGTTCTTTATCTTTGTTTCTGTGCAGAAGATGGGGTTCCTCGTTCATCTAGATCCATGTCTCTCACTGTTGGAAAGGTATTTCTGCAATATAAAGAAAACTAACATTTTATGTAGTGAAATTTTTGTCTATATACTCAGTTCTTTGTCTATACTCAGTTCTTTAAGCTGTGCTCAAACAGTGCTGGTAAATTCTCAATATTGTTCATGCAATTTAGTGCATGTGCTTTGCAGTTTTGGATACATGACTTAGTATGGCTTTGTGCAATAATGGTAGTGCCTGATGTGAAACTCCAGTGTTTTATTTCTGCAAAACTTCCAAGTGCTGGATATGAAGTCTATCACAAAACTTGCTAAAACAACCAGTGATTTGGGAGGCATGAGTCCCAGTATGACCGTTATGAAATTTGGTGTTCAGGTGCATTATACTCAGTCTACTGTTTATTTTCATATTTTTATTTCATTGGGTTGTAGTTCTTTAGGTTTGGTTTATTCCTGCCACCTCTGAGTGTTGGGTATAAAGAATTACAGCACAGAGGACGCAGAGGGCGAGATGGGATTTCAGAATGAGAGCCCCATAGGTTGAAGCAGAGGTCTCAAAAAAGACTAAATTTAAGAGGGACAAGTCCAAATAATAAAGAGGAGGAGAAAAAGAACCCAAACACTAGAATGGACTGCCTACCATGGCTGCAGACTTCAGTGTAGTTTTTCAGGAGCACGTTAAATAAAACTGTCATTAATGAATAAGTATGGTTGGTTTTGTCTAGAACCAGAATCATGGAGTAACTCCTAAGTGTTCGTGAAAGCTGTGTTCAACTCCTTTCCTGTAAGGTTGTCTAGAGCAGGATCTTAGAAGTGTTTGGATATGCACTAAAGCAAAGCTGTTAGATGCTATAAGTGTTTTGATGTTTTTACTTAGTTGGAAGCATAGATTTTACATAGATTTTATAGGATGAAATGTTTGGCTACTTTCCAAATGACAGCAAAAATTTACATAATCTGTACTTGAGCTAGAATATATTGTTACAGTTAGCATGTGTTTGTCATAAGAAAGAATTTTTATGGTCTTTGGGAAATATAAGCAGTGTTGCATGATGCTATCTAACAATTCAGGAGTAGGGGAGAAGGGACTGCTCTTTTGTGGAAGGAATGAATGTTTTCGTTTCAGTAAATTTCAGTAAATATGTTTACATGTAATTAATATATCATAGTGGGTACAGTATATCATAATAGGGACACAGCAAGACAAGAGTTTAATGTGTGACTTCATTATTTCCAGTCATTGTGACACTGGCACTTTCCCCAGTATCATTATGCATCTGCTTTCATCAAAGATAAAGGTCTATGATAAGAGCTGACAATATAAACTCAGAACATTTCTGTTGTGTGATTTACACTGCTGGGCTTTCACTATGGAGAGAAAAGAGCAGCATCTCTGTGCCACTCCTCATTTCACATTGAGCACTTGCCATACCAGACAGGACAAGATGAATTTCTGGGAAAAACCATGACCTTTTATTTTACTTTTGCTCCCAACTCCTTTTCCCAACGGGGACACTGACCTACATCTTTGCCACACAAATTAACCCACAGAATTGTTCTTCATTCTGTCTTGTTGTATGGTAGAAAAAAATAACTGTTGTTTCTCCCAGAATATGCCTCGAAGGAGAGTCAGTGTTGCAGTTGTTCCTAAATTTAACTCCTTGAACATTCCTGGTCAGTCACCAACAGCTTCACCTATACCTTCAATGCCATCCCTGGTAAGTAAAACCATATTTTAGAGTTACCAGTTTTTGTCTAAACCACTTTTGCATAGGAGCAAGCCATAGTTACTGTAAAATGAAAGCTTTTTCATTGATTTAACTTGTTTTGACTCCATCCTGGTGAATGGGATGGACAGGGGTAATTCCTATTGTGTAAGGGATATTGCAATTTACCTCCATGAATGATCCCTTTGGGAACAGCTGAATAGGGCAGGCTGCTGATTCACAGGCACTGGACGTTGGTGAGGCAATTTGCCTTTTAATCTGAAGTAATATACAGGAAAGAAATAGTGAAAATAGCTGTCCACTGTAGAAGAGAAATTTCAACCAGAAACCACAGAACACAGCTGAACTGCTGTTCTTTGCCAAAAGCCCACCAAACAGAAATAAATGTAAATAATGTACAGAAACATACATGGCAGCTACTGAGAGGTTCTGTGATGATCTGGGATCAGTGGAGCCATCAGCCTCTATATTGAATTTTTTTTTCTTAAACTTCAATAAATTAAATGAAACTCTAATCTGAACATAATAAACCATACAAATGCTTTAGAGAAAAACTGCATGACATACTCACTGTTCAGAGATGAGCTAAGGTGGGACATAACATTAAAGTTATGGAGTTTTCTGTTAAAAATATAGGGCTATTTAAATGAGGGTTTTGCTGAGAAGCTAAATCTGTTTATCTATTTTACTTTTAACAAAAGCATCTGTTTGTGCAATTTATTTATTATGTACTCAGAGTCAATTGCTTCAGGAACCAGGTGTGTTTGCTTGCTGTGGTTTATTATTAATCATTTTCATTTAAAATTTCCCATTGAAAACTCAGCTAATAAATGCATGTTCTTAGGATAATAGGCGAGGAGTAAGAGAATAATTTTACTGGTCAGTGATCAATATATAAAGAAGAACATTTTCTGGGGAAAAATAAACAGGGTAGAAGGAAATGTCAGAGAAAATTCTTAGTGTGCAAGTCCATTGTTTACTCTGGTCAATGGGAGTAACGTGGAAGCGCTACATTAAAGGTACTTTGCTTGTGAGTGTGGGAACGAAACCTAAGCAGCACACTGCCTTTGTCATTTTATTGAACACTCATTTGAAATTAATTAATGAATTTTAATTAGTATTTAATTATTTAGTCATGAATGTTAATGAATGGAACATTTATTGCTGTGTTTTACTTACAGTCTGAATCACCCAGTAATGGAAGGAGCAACCTAACATCTACTCCTGCTCTGCCAGCACTTCTAGAAAAGTGAGTTTTGTCTAGGTCATCTCCGTACCTATTAAATGATAATACTAAATGATAATTTAAAAAATCATATTTTGGAATCCTGTGATATTACTACTAGTGGTTAGAATGCTTTAAACATGCAAATTGAAAGCTTTCAATGTGTACATCACTACAGAATATTGAATGTCCTGTATTTTATTAGTGCTGAGGCAGGACAAAATTTATCTTATGTCTTTGTTTTAGCTTGTGCTTTACTAAGAATGTAAGTATGCAACAACTGAGAAAACAAAAATGGGGAACTACAGCACTGGCTGCTACTATTCAAAAGAGCTCTGCAAGATCTAGACCATCTTTTGAAACTGCACAGATATTCTGTGAGAAAATACAACAACCAAAAAAACCTTATCAATATTTCACATCTAGGAAAACAAATCAAGTCACCAAGTAACAGAGGCAGAACTTGAAATTTGAGTTTGAGCCTAAGTGTGTGTGCATGGGCCAGCTGGTCTAGTAGTGTAGAATTACCCAGATCAGCACAGTTTTTATGTTTAAGCACTTCAAGCTTACAATCATGGTTTGTTTAAAGTCCAAGTGAAAATAAAGTCTACTGTTAACAGGACTTGAGAGAAAATCCATTGCCCACGGATGGTGCCAACCAGGTTGAACTATTTTAGTGCCAGGAAAATAAGACCTGCAAAAAGGGTGAGATTGCAGAAGTTGAAATGGGATCCATTGCTGAGCTTATTAAACCCTGACTCTGATAGATCTGCTATGTCTCAATCACTTAAACTCTCTGTCCCAGATAAAATAAATGACAGGAGAGCACTGCAGGAAGACAGCAATATAAAACAGCTTACCTTCAGGCTAAATGCTCCAAACTTTTACTTGAGAAAAGTTCTAGTGAGAAAAGTGAGGTATGTGTATTTTTTTTAACCTGTGCCTCAGTTCAGCATATAAAGTCAGCTCAGGAGAATACTTACAAGGCAAATAAAAACAATGTTTTGTTGAATTAGTATTTGACATTAGTTCTGTTATGTTCCTCTTATGTAACAGGTTACAATTTCTAAGATGAGTTTTAGAAAGTTGAGGGAAACGTTTTCATGAATAGCAAATAAATGTCATGCACGAGCCAGGAAAAAAAGATTCTTTTCTTCTTTTTTAAAGAAGAATAAAAATTATAGTTTTCTTACCTTAGAAACATAATAATTACTGTTCTTAAATCACAACATCCTGAAACTAATATTTTTCTTGGTGTTCAATTTTTTTCTTTTGAAAGACATTTTATTTCTCTGATGTACATTAAAAAAGACAAATCATGACTCACAAAATTGCAGCATACTCCAAATACAACACATTTCCCTGATATTTTCTATCTGTCTGCTTCTTTTGTCTTGGCAGTGGGAAGTCAAATGGAGAACCTGACTGTGAAACCTCAACTTCTGTGCTGACACAGAGTGGGCTGGAAGAGATCAGTCCTGAAACTAAAGCCAAGATAGAAGAGGAAGCATATAACAAGGGGTGGGAATATTTTTTGTCAACTGTAAATATGTGCTACCAGATGAGGACACATGTTTTTAAAATTTAATTTTAAATACAGTAGTTATGTTGTTGGTGTCACAAAGTGCTTTACACGGCATGTTTGGGGCCAATTGAAAACTTTGGGATCTGTTTCTGAATGTCAAGCAAAGAATTTTGCTTTATGTGAGCAAAGAGTGAGACAAATTTTGATCCTCTCCTGCAGAATCCAGCATGCCATCTGACTTTAGCATTGACTTGCATTTATTCTCCAGGAAAAAAAGCAGTATCTAGAGGATATTCAAAGTGATGGAAAGCTATAGAGAAATGTTTATTGGCTCCTTTACAATAGACAGAAATTGTTCTCTGTGGAGAAAAACCTTTTTTTTTTGTTCAAAATGATAAATTTGGTATCAGCTCTAATATAATCCTCTCCTCAAGAAGAGTGGCTGTCTGTGTGCCTTACCCATGGTCTTCAGCCATTTTTACTCTTCACAATTTTTACTCTTGTTCAAGTGCTGCAACACTTCTACTTGTGTTTTATTACATGTAACAAAAGAAAGCTAATTTTTCATTAAATGAGATCAGGCTTATACAATGTCCTAGACTAAGAAATAAATGTCTTGTCTGATAAAGATATCAGGAAGCCTTGAAGAAGACCAAAGAACTTCAGGAACTGAAGGAAGAAGATGAAGAGACACCCAAAGAAAGTCATGATGAACATGAAGAAAGTGAAAATGAAGATGAGATAAAAAATCTGAAAAGCAGGTGAGACAGTGGTGTAATATGTCCATACAAGAAGGGCCACATTTTTCTACCTGTGGTACCCAAACAAGTGTTTTATACTATCATTTTGGCATGCTTTTCCTCCTGGGGAAGCATATTGAAATAACAGTATTTTCACAGAAAGTAATATTCCAAGACAATGTAGTCTTAGAAAAAACACAAAACTTTTGATTTTGATATTTTGGTTAAAGCTGTATGTTGACATCAAGATGCTTCATCTTGATGGGGTTTGGTTCTGATTTGAGGTAAAAGAATGCTCCTTTAAATTTCCTCAGATGCCAAAATGTATCTCTCTGAATATGTACTGCCTTATAAAGGTTGTAATTCAGAAGCCTGAATTGGTGCCGTGTGTCATTCCTGTCACTGGAGTGACACTGCATCCATCTGCACCCAGTGCTCTCTGTCTGTACATTACAGAGGAATTGGATGCTGGCCAAAGCAAGTAATATGTCCAATCCCAGGTTAAGGCAGGGATCCTTACCTAATCCAGAAGAATTCATTTCCATTCCATTACAAACATCTGTTGATTTCAGCCGCCTTCAGAGAGCAGCCATCTCATTAGTCATGACACTCTTGGAAAGAAATGTTTACCACATATTCTAATGTCTAATTTAGTTGATCAAGGTATGAATAGTGCAGAATTTTGCATGATATCAAGCTCTGAGATTTGCCAGCTGACATGTGGGAGAAATAGGAGTCAAGTTTACAGTCTCCAGCTGTCTCACAAATATTACTCCTATGGAATAGTTGGAGTTCGAATATCTGAGTGTACAGCTCTCCATAAAAGAACTTTACAGTTTGATTCTTCTTTGACAAGGTGTTTGTATAGGGAAAAAAGATGGTGCACCACCTATGACACCTTCCAAATTGAAAAGCTTAAGATAAAAAATTTACATTTGATTAATATATAATAGTTTTCTTTTCATTTTACAGCAGACTTGAAGTCATCGTTAATTATTTATATATCCTGTACCCCAAACTGTGCAAACACTGGAATGTGGTGTGGCTTGTGGTGGCTGCAATAGTCATTTTTGCTGTGATGTTGGGAATCTACCATTCCTACAACTCCTGTGATGAAAAGTCAGAGGCACCTGAAGGGAAGGCCAGCTGCTCTGCAGCCCAGCAGTATTCCTGGTGGAACTCAGGATTCCGACAGGAGCAACGCACGGAATAACAGAGGAGCAGCCACTCCCTTGTGGTCCCTGAGCAAGTTTGTGTATTAGAGCACCGTTGTTAAAGGTAGTGCTTAGTCACCCCTGTGGCTGTTCCACTGATCCCTTAGGCAAGTGAGTTACTCTACACCACCAGGTTTGGGATACATGGTGAGCATTCCTTGCTAAGATGCCAATCTGATAAATAATCCTGTCCGTCCTCTTATTGTAAAGGACTCATACAAATAAAGTAGTATTTAATCATGATAAGGTTGTGGCAGTAATCAGCAACCTGCAAGACATTTAAAAGAATGATTTGCACAGGACATTGACATTTTGAAGACCATCATAAAACCCACATTTGCAGTTAATGCTTTACTTTGCATTTCCTGAATTTATTGTTGATTGTTGAAGTACTAATTGCATTTAAGTCCTTTGGGTTTTAAGATGCTAATTAATTTCCTTATTCATGACTATTGGGTAGAAATAGAAGCACTTCCATGGAGGAATATAATTATATTCTAAGACCAAATGCCTTGCTGCTAAAGTGATTTTATAAGAGGAATTATCTATATGATTATTTAAATGGAATGCTAAGTACGTGCATAAATGTGTTTTATGATATACTTTAAGAATGGGACCACCACTTTTTTTTAAATGGGATACTCAACAGAACCTAAAATGGGGTCTAGGCGGCACAGCTGATATCATCCAATAAGTCTGGAAACTTCTGATATATAAAAGTTTCCAAAAATGTATGTGTGCCACTCAGAGTCAGTACTGGTTACAGCCAAAAGTGGTAGCTGCCTGGAAGGGTCCATGGGCTACCCAAGCCCAAAACACAGCAGTCTTGGACATGGGAAGCAATCTTCAATTCTTGATTGAAAAAGAAAGCAAAAACTCTTCAAACCTCTGTGTGGAGGTGACCACACCAAGTGAACTCTGCCTTCCTGCTAACACTGGAATAGGCATTTTTTGAGATCTGCAGCAGAAACAGAGTTCTGAGAGCAGCCAGAGCCCAATGGGTGCCTACATGAATCAGGCCATGGTAGCAGTGAGGCCTTAGGAGAGCTCACTGTGTGTTTTCAGTAGTCCATTTTCAGAATCTGATGCCCAAGACCAAAACTGATCTGATACACTTCCAAAGCTGAACTATCACATCAGGCTAGAATAATCTTTTGCCCAGTTTTTTTGCCAGTTCTGCCTATTTGGGAGTTGTGAGTTCTTACACAAGAATGTGAAAGCCTGAAATTTTTGGACAAGCAATTTGAAAATGGTGAAGCCATTACCTGTACAAAACCCAGCACCTAGGGCTGAGACCAAAATGTGTGTCACTGGAGGTGTGCCATTTGTACCTGCTGAGCACCACTTCTGAGTGAAGGTGAACCATGTTTGTCTTTCCATAGCTACAGCCACAACAGCAAATCCAGGGTGACGCTCGATTGCACTCCTGTCCTGCATCCTTCTGCCATTTTCTGGTTGAGAAATGGGTCTGTTTTCCAACAGAAGGATAAGAGTGTTATGAAGTACTGTAATTTCAGTTCTGATGCAGTCAATATTGTCCTGTCTTCTTTTGGTGGAAACACTGAATCTTAAGCTGTCAAAGAAAACAGGTTTCTAACTCAGAAATTTAGTTCGCATACCTGGCACTAATAACAAATATCCTGCTGGTGAATTTTTGTTGGCCATGTGTTTCTTAGGAGGCATTAATATGGGGAAAGAAAAAAAATTTTAAAAAAAAAGCAGACCACTACCAAATTTTTTGAGGGGTGGGGAAGGGAGTCTATAAGCAATTAGAAGGGTTTTTTTTTATACTTTAAAGTATATATATTGAGGAATAGTGTGCTTAAGGAAGTTCAAAAAGGATAACGGGGAAGTGTGATTTCGTCTAAAATTGCAATTGGTAAAGAATAAGGAGAAAGTTTCTTGCAAATTACTTGGAATCTGGTTCAGTTAGAATTTCTGACTGTAAAGAACTACTGTGACCTTTCATGTATTTTCAGTTTTTGAAGAAACTCCTCAGTTGTTTCTTGAATACTTCTTTTCTAAAATCAGCTTCTTTAACTAAATATTCTTTACAAATAACATTGGTAACTTAATAAGGCAATAAAATTGAAAGTAAATACTCCTAAATATTCTGATTTTTCTATGCCAAAAATTCTGGCACATATTTATGTGATTGTGGAAATATTGGGCTGCACTGAAGAAAAATAATTAACAGTGCCTGTAATTGAATTAATTTGTTTTTATTTACATCTGCACTGTTGTGAGTCCAACAACTTATTTTAAGTACACATAAAAAGTTAGTGATATCAACAGGACTCTCTAATTGCTTAGTGTTAAGCATGTGAAAAGGTCTTTTTGGTCAGTGGGTGAATGAGGTCTCCATCCTCTCTTAAAATTGAGCACACTGGCTTCTTGTGGAATTAATGCAAGGGGACAATTCCCATAAGTAGCTACATTGATTTGAGCTGAACTACTTGCATGTCTGAGGTAAGTATAATTTTGCCACAAATGAACTGAAAGAGGCAAGAGATTTTAGTGGGGGTGCAAATACGAAGATAAAGTTTACTTTAAAAAAAACCCATTCTTTTTGTAACTACTTTGAGCAAACTGTCCACTAAAAATAGCAAACCACAATGACTAACAGCACACTAAATAGCTATGCTTATATTTTTCAGTTATTCAATTAAAACACCTTTTGTTTAACAGGAAACTAGATTAAGCTCAAAAACTATTCTAAATACAATTTTATCTGTTGGATATTAGTTTGCTTTATCTGGAAAAAAAAAAGCCGAACAACCTCTTCTGTGTTCAAAGATCACATCAGATAACAAGAAACAGACCTATTATTTATGCTATTAACACTGAAATAGTTTTCTTGAGGTGCAATATTTATTTTTCTGCTTTAACAAGACACATTTATGGTTTCTCCTGCACAGCACAAATGTTTCTAGCAAAAGGAATTTCAAAAGGGCACTATTTTTGTGTATCATATTTAAATTTGTAATATTGTAAGATTTTGCACAAGTGTGCTAGTATTGTACTGTATAGTATCACATACTTGAGTTTTGAAATAAAATTATGGTTTCAAAGTCCTCAGTGGTTTTACCTTAAAGATTTGGGGTGCTCTGTCTGCATATTGATGGCCGTGTCCTCATGAAATAAGTCCTGCCTTGTCTACACTGTTACACGTTCCGAGGATCTTGCTCTTAGTCTTCCAGTTCTTCAGGAAAATGGTACAGAAGAGGAGAGAAAACTCCTGTGTCAATGGAGAAAGTGTTTGGAAGCAGGATCATCCCTGCCATGCCCTAGGAACCAGCTGAGAGAAGAAGCTGAAATATCCTGGAAAGAGTTTAACTCCTGCTTCAGAGGGAGGCCACGTGTTACGAAGGAGGCAGAACATGGGAGCCACAAGGGAAATCTGTAACCCAAGGATTCTGGGCAGAAGGTCAGCAGTCTTTATTTGCTTTGTGGACTTGAGAGGTCTGGGAAGCCTGGGTCTTGTGGGGAGCAGACTTGCCTGACCAGCAGGTAGGAATCAATCCTCAAGTTCTGAATCTCTGACGGTCTCTGCCAGGGGACAAAGTCTGGGACATCAACAATCTGGAAAGGAATTACTGTTTCCATGGAAAGACCCTGATATTTGTATTTTCTACGTGAACATTTTTTTTGTTTCCTCTACTGTTGTTCAGGTTTCAAGGTTCCTTTTGAAATTATTGTAGACAACAATTACATGTGTTCTGCCTTATCAGAGTTTTCTGTTTAGCAATCCTCATCAGCATTTTAAAACATGCTGACATAAAAGGCAGGGAATTTTTCATATAGGTTGCAATAAGTATTTAGGTCAAAGACTAATTAATCATTCAGTATAGGACTGCTTTTTTTAACCACACTGATTATGAAGAAGGCACACCAAAAGGTTAAAGACCTTTTGTACTGTTACAGTCCAGATAAGTGATCTTCCACGCAGTTTTGGAACAGCTGAACTACAAAAAGGAAGAAACAGACAAAAAACAAAGTTATTTCAGTCTTGCTTCATCATTCTGAAATTCTTTTCTCCCTCTCCTAACCTGTAAGACTTTGTGAAGGAGCTCATATCTTTGTTTGGTGTTGCAAAGGTGTTTATCTCATTTTTTATAGCTAAAAATCCTACTAAACATCAAGAGTTTGACTAAAGGAACTTTGCCACAGCACAAAATGTTAAGATCTGGCAGGACAAGTAGCATGCAATTTTAAAATGTCAGAAACCCAGCTATTTATTAATTTTCATGGTAGGAAATACTTAGCAGTTCAAGGTAAGCATTTTCAATGGAAAGATTTTGTTTAATGTTGTCAGTATTTTACAGCCACATTCTATAGTCCATGAGAGCTACAGAAAAACTAATCATTAGTTCCTGCTTCTACCTTGTAAATACCAGTGAATCCTGTTACAGCCTTCTTCAAGTGAGAGCTAAGTCTGATTACAGTATCTGACTTTGCCATGGCTTTGTAGAGGCAGGTAAGTACAGCACAATAAGGGAGGGAACAGAAATTGGAGCTATAACTTTGTCTAAAGATCTCATTGAGTTTTACCAAATTCAGTTCCAAACCACAGCCCAAACACAACCCAATTTTCATTTTATCATTGCTAATGGAGACATGATCTCACTGACCCCAAGCATTCTCTTCAGGCCCTGTCTGTGTTACAGAGCACCATCTAATAACCCTGCAACCTGCTGCTGCAGGAGCTGTGCCTGTGCCCGATTAAATGTTAATGCTATCTCATATATTGACTGGGGACTTTCTAAATGCAAACTACAGTTTAAAGAGGTAGCTTTACACTGTTACACTTGTGTTTCTAGGACTCTGAAAATAGCCTGGAGACACTGGACATCCAAAAGTTTGCTGAATCACAAGTTGAACACGATGTAAGAAAATCATACTGTTGCAAAAATAAAAAGACTGATACCATTCTGAACTGTAAAGCACGTAAAGCAATTTATTAATTAGTCTTGGCTTGGCATTGGCAAGGCATCACATGGAGCAAGAGAGTGAAGCAGCAGGGGTTTCTTAGCTGAAAGAAAACTGGGAGCAGAGGCATAACTCTTTAAAAACATAAAATAGTTGCAAAACATAGGGGGTAAACTATCTTCCATGTCCATTGCCAGCAGGAAAAGCAGTGATAGGTTTATACCAGGGAATAGCTAAGTCAAGTTAGTGTAGGGAACACTTTTGAACTGTAGAGAACAGTAAGGCACTGAACAAGAGGAAATATTAGAGGAAATGTTCAGAATCTGTCACTGGAAATCTTTGAGAACAGGTTAGACAAACATCTGTCAGGAATAACGTAGGTACAGCAGACATGACTGACACTAAAGGAATTAGCCCATCCCTTGAACTCCATTCCTGCTCTGTGTTTATTGGAACCTCTGAAAAATAAATCTGCTAAGACTTCTTGAAGGTTTTCTGAATTATAGCTGTGAGGATCATCTGTGTTTTGAATCAATTCAAGGGAATCACTGTTTGTTGGAATGTCACAAAAGGCAGCAGTGATGGCACTGGCTGCCACCTCTGTACCTATGATCTCAAAAGGAATCCCATTTACAGTAGTGTATCTGCAAATCCCTTAAAAAATAAGTTTCATATTACCTCTGTGTTATGGGAACCACTTTTGCATTGGAACTCTAAGGAAAAAAAAAAGTAAAACTACTCCATCAAGACAAATAGGACAGTGGGGAATGGATGCCCTTCCAGTTCCAATAAAAAAGAAGAATCTTGTGTGGCATATTGTGATACAATAGAAGATTTGTTTTATTTACCAGATGAATAGACAACGTGAATAATGATCTGTTCATCAGTAAAACAGGAAAAAATAGCAAAAGAAAAACTTCTTTCAAAGTGTTTACTGACTTAGCAGTCTGACAGCCTTATCTCCCTTCCTCAGCCGTGCTTTGTGATCAGCAGCAATGACATTTTCCAGCAATCCCCACATGAAAGCCAGTGGAAAGGGTGATGAGGGATTTCCGCTCCGTGACCTCGCCCTGCAGTGGGACAGTCACCACACTGGCTCTGACATTCTTTCTATGAAGCACTGCAGTGACAGCTGAAGTTGCTTTCCAGAAGTCATCTCATCATCTGACAGCATCCAATACCTTAACTTTCCTTAGCACGGAGACAAGCTACCTTGAATTTCCTACTTTTCTGAGTTTTCCAAGCTGGTGGCAATGGCAAATTATTTTGGAGTTACCTCAGCAGTGTCTTTCATCTGGGTTATGACATTCCTGGCTCAAAGTTACTTTGTAACAGGTAGGTAAAGTTCCACTTTTTAAAGTCTTGAAAAAAGTAGCTGGATTTGCAAACAAAAATGTGGGGAAGGAGCGTGTGTAAATGTGTTTCTGGCAGAGGAAGCGACAGGGCTTTGAGAATACAGTACAACAAAAACGGGCACGTAGGGAAATTTTCATTGTTGGTCTAATTCAATTGCTGAAAATGCTGAAGCTTTTGAATCTAAATGCCACAGAACTCCTTATTTTAAAGATCTGGTATTGCATTTAGGATTAAGCTCAGATCTATTGAAATGTAACTTTATTTTGTATCATTTTAAATACCTGAGCAAAACATGACACCAGTTCTCTTTCAAATTCCATTATTAACTTGACAGAATCCATCCTTACTGCAGTAGTTGCTGGGATATCTGCAGAAGCTCAATGCACACCAGAAGCCTCCAGGTGCTTCACTGTTTTTCAAGGAGTTAATGCTTGCTCTATTTGTGTTAAAGAACATATATAGTTATTGCAGACAATTGATTTTCTCACCTACTGAAAGACTTCTGGACTGGGTGAATTAGCTGCTCAAGTCCTGTTGAAATTCCACAGGACTGGAGTACCTAACAACAGCAGTTTTCTCCAGCAAAACCAACACGGTACAATTTCCACAGGGGAAAAGGAGAGCTTGAGGAAGTACCCTTCCTTGGTACACCTTCTCATGCACCCTCATGGCTCCAAGAGCTCCAGTTAAGCTCAGGGCTGATCTCCAGCTGTTCTTGGAGCTGTTTTGTGGCATATCCTATCCCCTCCTGTAGTGATTTGCTGTCTGGGCTTCATATATGGACTCTGGATTTAGGCTGTAGGTAACCTTGTCTCCAGAACAGACCTCGGCCATGTGTAGAACCATCCCCTGCTGTTCCCAAATGGACTTTCTGGATGTCTGACTCATTGTCTTGCTCTCTGGGTGGCAGTGAAACCTGCCACCATCCCCACTGTGGTGCTGTTGAGGTGCTGTGGGACTGTGCCTGTCACCCTCTGCTCCAGGCCCCTTTCCTTGTGGAACAGCCTCATGCTTGCTGCTCCCTGACACCAGCAGGCAAAGGGAACTCTAATAAATCAGAGTGAAGGTTAGACACAAGGCAAAGAGAAAAATAGCTCCCCCCCAAAAAAAAAACAGAAAGGGAACAAATACACAACAAGGCCAACATCCACAGCATACAAAAACTGAACAATTTTCCTCCTGTTTTATGGCAACTTTGTCTTGCCGTGAGATTTTTTCTGTCTAGGTCTTCTCACTTATTTCAATAAACCAAATTTTTAACCCAAGACCAAAATACTGAGCAGAATGTGCCAGTACTAGGTTACCTAAATAGAGCAGAGCTTAAAGTACGGCTATGCACAGCTCATGGACCAAAAAGGATCATGTACTTCTAAAGGATTAGTCTGCCTCCTGTACAACTCAGTCATCTTTAGAACAGAGTTCAGAGGTGATTTAATGAGCTATGAAGGGACTTGAAGAGGCTGCTGTTCTCTTTTTGGATTCCTTCCTCACAGTGTAAAATTCATAATTTTTACAAAATGTATCATTAAATCACTGTTTTGTTTTAAAAGGCCTAGCAAATTTTAAGACACAGTTTTGGTCCATATCCTAGAGTCACTTTTCTTATAATTTGCAACCTAAGTTTCTGGCACTGAATTTCTATATTATGCTGTGTATCTATCCTGCAATACACATGTGAAAATATTTGTCCTGTAATTGAATGATTGAGAGTAGCAGTTCCCAAGTACCTAGGTAATTTTCTAAGATTTCATTAAATTAATTTCAGTCAGCTGCTCAGCTTTATTTGAAATTTGTAAAGTTGGTCATTGAGAAGCTTCCTTTCTCAATATTACATTTTTTTAAAAGTTATGTTGGCTCAAATCTGAAGATAGGAAAATAATAGACTAAATAAGGTAGACTTGAAGTCCTTGCTAACAGCGCACACAGCTTCACTGAGCACCAGGGCTTCACTGCATCCCCCTGCAATCTGTTTGTGCTTGACTTATGTTCAGGTGAGGGCTGGATGCAGCCACAATTTGTCTGAGGGGACTGCTCCTAAGGGTTCAGTGGTTTTCCCTCTCTGCTGAGATAAAGCCACCTGATTCAAAGATAGCTCTTCCAAATATTTAAACTAAATGTAAGGACAGCAGAGGTGCATAATTTTCCAAAAGCCATTTCCAGCCCCACCACATCCAGTGGGAGCAGGAGCTAAAAGCCTGTCTGATTTCTTAGCACTCCACACAAGCTTAGTCACCTTTTATCCCCTTCTCATCACAAGAGTGGCTTGGCTGCCAGTTCTATCTTTTCATTCATAAAATTCAGTTTAACTTGTCTTGTTAAGAAGTCACAAGGTGGATTTGGAGGCATCACTTCATCCTGCCTTGAGAGTTTATGGACTGCCTGTATTCTGAAGCACAGATTTTGTGAAATACACATTAGTGCACACACCTAGTGAATACAGTCTGACAAACATATTGAGCAAGGAAGTGATACCACCTTCACCTGTGGCTGGTGGTTATCTGAAATGTCTGTAATGAAATGCTGAAATGTTTTATTTGACAGGGCAATTACTGCATGTAACTCCAAAAGAATCTTTTTTTTTTCCCAGTAAATGCTCCCAGTAAAATATGGAGGCAAAATAGTAATACCCTTTCTCCTTATTTGTGCCAAATCCTGAATTTTGTCCTATGCACCTAACACAGATGAGAAAGAAGAGCAGGTGTAACCTGAGCTATGCACTTGCTGGTGCAGGTGTCACAAAGAGTGTGCCAGCTGTGGCTATTTAAAAAGCTGGATGAACTGCCTGGAAAAGTGTTAAATTCACCTGGCCTATCTCCTGTTTTCCTGCTGCCTGCCAAACACAGTAAATGGAACACTTGACAGTGGCTGGGGGATGGAAGCATCATGCAAAGCTAGGAAATAAAAAGAAAAAAGAGTTTAGGAGGAATAAGGAACAACAGAAATTATAAAATATTTTTATTTTCTTATTGGTATATTAATTCCATGAAAAATTATGTGTAGCTCCTTTGCTGTTTTATACCTTACCATCTCGATAAGAAGGGTGTAATAACAGAATCAATGCCTTGGTGCAATAGCTAGCTTGACTTCATTTTAAAAAAGAAAAGAAAGAAAAAAGGCTGTATATGCATTTAGTCTAATGACAGTCAAGCCTCTTGAAATCCCAGACTATTGTGTTTAAAAAAATACATTCTATTTTAAAAATGTCTTTCATGCTAGAAATTAGTTTTCTGCTATCCCCAAGCTAGAAATTTTAAAAAATGTTCAATTCAGTTGATCTTAAATTCTTCATGAGGAATAAATGTTAATATTCAAATACTAACCTTGACTATTTTATGACTTAATTACAGGTTCCATTAATTCACCTTGCAGGATCAAGGGCATAGGAATTTATCTTGATCAGAAAGCAAATTTCTCAGAAGCAAGTAATGGATGTAATCAATTCAATCTAGAGTTGGCAAGTAAAAGACAAGTTGAAGAGGCTTTGAAACATGGCTTTGAAACATGCAAGTATGTGCCATCAGTTAGTGGCCTTTAGTGAACACCTTCACACACAGCTGACGCTGGTGATAAATCTCATACTAAAAGCACTGATCCTTTTTATTGTAGCTATGGATGGGTGAAAGATGGATTTGCTGTTATTCCTCGGATAACATCCAACCAGAAATGTGGTCAGGGAAAAACTGGAATAGCACAATGGAATGCTGGCAAGGATAAAAAATTTCATCTCTACTGCTTCAATTCCTCAGGTATGTAAGCATGACAACTGCATTTTATGTGTGTTTTGGATTATATTAGATTTTTTAAATCTGCATGAAAAAATCATAAAAGTGAGTAATTTCCTATAATTTGCTGACCCTTTCCCCCAGTCTTAAACATTGTCAAGCTGTTCTTAGCTCAGAAACTTCCAAGAAATGCAAAAGGTGAATTCAGTTAATCCAAATTAATAATGTGGTGCTGCCATTAAAGCTCTTGAGGAAGAGTTGTTTCTACCATTACTTAATGTTGACACAATGCTTTTAATATGTTTTGATTATTTGGGCGTGATAATTTAAAAGAGAATGATTGAATCTTTAACCAGGGTATCTGTGTGTGGTGTCTCTACTCTTGTAAAAAAGCTAAGAGTGGGGTACTTCAGGAAAGTTGGAATTTTTTTTTTATAAAGGGAGGTCTATCCATTAAGTAAAATTAAATTATAAGCCAGAACTGCCAAGAGACCATAAAATTAATTAGATTCCTAATCAGTAAAATCCAATAGCTCTTTTTAATTTGCATCACCCTAAGTGTGAAAAGACCTGCCCTTCCCCCCACTGGCTGTTTACAGACTGAAATCCTACACTAGAACTTGGGCCTTGATAGAAGTTAGATCTCAGCACAATAGACCAATATTGTTTCTTAATGGCTTCTACTAAAAATAAGTAACTAGAGATGTTGTGTTCCTATTTGTGTCCCATCTCTATGGTTATTACATGACAAATGTCCCAATAATTAGACCAAATAAAGGATCATTTCATTATTTATAATCAGACTTCCCAATGAGTTTTAGATAACAAGAGCAAGAGAATATGTAAAAAATCCTGAAAGTTTTCAGGAATGCTGTGTGAACAAGGGTTGGAAAGCAGGAGAAAGATGGAGATGCAAAGATGTAAAGACCTGAGACTCTGTCTGGTGACTGTGAACATTGCAGGCTCCAAAGAGACTGAGGATAAAGCTGCAGAGAGAAGGCCTATGCCACATTCACTGCATGAATGTGTGTTATTCTGCATCAAAAGTGTTGGGTAGATTGGGTAATGCTAAAGAGGCAGCGAGTAACTCCAAATTATTTGCTTTGTTTTGCTTTAATTAAAAGAAAATAAATACATATATACTGTTAGAGTATGTGAAGAAAGTAAAGCTTGCTCAATGGTTAGAAAACCATTTAATGTATATTTCACATTGGGAAGAGGCCAATTGCAGTCCTTTTTCTTAATTTCCAAACTGTTGCCTGTTCTAGGCATTTCTTTCCATTTCATTCCAAAGTATTTGTCAGAAGCTCATTTTGTCAATTTTCTTGTGCCAAAAAACTTGCCAAAAGCTCTTGAAAAACCATAGTGGAAAAAGTATCAAGCCCCTGCCCTTTGGCATTTCATTCTGGAAAGGTGACTGCGTCATCAGACTTCCCATGGGGATTCACTCGGAAAACAGCACATACATCGTTTCCCTGGTATTTATGTTGTAACCTGGTTGTTACTTTAGAGAAATTTTTATAGCTTTACATAATACAGAATTTCATGAGCAAAGTAGAATTTTCACATTTTCACAGGAGCCTGATTCAGAACTCAGCTTTTCCAATTCCATATAAAACTTCACTTGCACCTACATTTTTATACAGACAACATCCACTTCTATTAAATGACTTAATTTCTGGAAATTACTTCTGGAGATTTTTCTTCAAATCTGAAGTTTTTTACTTCCCATTCTCTCCTCCCCACTTACAGTCAAATCTCTTTATTATCTCACACTGGTGCCTGATTTATTTGGAACTTTTATGGGCTACATTATTTTACAGGAAATCAAATTAATTTTCCAAGTATCAACAGTACATGCATATATTTTGTACATATATATAATATAACTGAAATACTTTTTAAACATTGAATCTGCAGTTAAGCTGCTCCCTGCTCTGTTGGCTTTTATGTGCAGTATTACTCTAAGTAGTTTTCATGAGGGATATAGTCTTTGGTATGGAATCATAAAATGAGTACCACAGTTGCTCAAAGGAGTGTGTAACTATGTGAGTAATGATAAAAGCTGTATAATCGAGGTTGTAACCACATGTTTGAAATAGGATATATTTGCCTGGTTTGGGTAAAGCTTTTGTGAACAAAAAAAAAAAATTTCCAGAAGGGGAAGACTGAGGAACAATTTCAATAAATATGTGTGCAGTAAGTACAGAACTGGCATCCAACACAACTTTTATGTATTTCTTTTCCCTGCTGCAGATGTCCAGATTAATTCATGTCAACCAGACCCAACTACAGCCAGATTTCCTTTATCAACTGCATCAAGGGACTTAACTTCATATTCAGCCTCTGATTTGACTGAGAACATCACAACAGTGCCCACTGAGACTGTGACTGAGTCAGAACAATTTCTGAAAAAGAGATTTCGTGTCGTGTGTGTGACTGAAACGCTCTTACCAACAGAGGGGCCCACCACACCAATGCCAGAGGAGCACTTGCCCACTGACTCTCCCAAGCACACTCCCCACCTGGCCTTTAAGAATGATGCTGTTATTTTTGGAGGTAAAGGCCTTATGTGGTAGTTATTTAATGAAAAGAGCTAATTATGTAGAAGTCAGTAGTCAAATTGTTCACTGCTATTTTTGTTTGCTGCTCCACCATCCATTTTGATATAGCTGAACCTGGAAGCAGAATAGGAGTGTTTCAGTTTTGCAAAAAAAGTCTTATAGGGCAGAGGATTTAAAAATAGTTTTTAAGAAGAACTAAGATCTGATTTTATACTTTATGATATATTTTAATATTAAATGGTGTAAGTTCATTCTGGTTAATGTGATTTGGGGTAAAAAATTTCTGAAAAAATCTTGGCAAACACTCTTAGTGTAATGGAAAACTCACCTGGCTCTTAAAACCAAGAGAAGCCAAGAAGGAGAAGTGTTCTTGATATACAAGGTGTGAGTAAGCAATCCTAATGCACAGCAGTGGAGAAACAGACCAAATAGGAGGAAAGGCATGCTAACTGTAAGGATAGTTGGTAACAAGAATGTGCTCTCCAAGCAGGTTGTAAAAACCCTCCAATGAGCAGATTAGACAAATATCTGTCAGGGATTGCCTAAATACCAGTTTTAGGCTATCCTGAAAGAAATGAGCAGGAGTAACTCAGCTTTTGATCTTCCTAATATCCTGTTCTTCAGTTCATGTGTATGTACTCTTATAATAGGTTGGTTTTAGAAGAATCCAGACTTTTGCTCTTAAGCCTTCAGAATATCAGCTTTAAGTACATAAATAAAAACCCTGTGCTTATATCACTTTTATCTCCAGGTATCCCCACTGCACTTCTTGTACTGGCAATCATCTTCTTCATTATTTCTGTTGTTCTAGCAGTCTGTTATATCAAAAAGTAAGTTGCTTTTTTTTTTCCTCTCTTGGAGTGAATTAACTCCTAGAGTGCAATCACTGAGTATTTAAAATAGATACTAAAATATATTATATAATTAAATATATTATATAATTATAATATATAATAAAGAGCAGATAAGTAATGATGATCACATAATAGTGTTGCACTAATTTAAAAAATCTTAAACCCTGTTTTTATGCAGGTGAGTTTGTTGTTGCTGTTGCCACTTCCTGCTTTAGAAAAGGAACACGAAAGAAAAATATTCCTATTATAATTGGAAAAATATTGCCTATTTTAATTGGTCCACCATGCCTTGTGTGAAACATTTCCAAATGTGTCAAAATAGCAACACTGAAATGTGCATCTGTTCATACATAAACCTGTTTATGCAGTTTTATCCTTTTTTTTCTATGTCACACTCAAGGTGAAAGTTTTTATTATTGCACTATGATTTTGCTCAGAAAAAAAAAAAAACCCGTTGAACTAATTTGTCAAACTTAAAGACCTTCAATACAGTGCATCATTAAATGCTACTAAAAAGTGTGCAGTTCTCACACCCTAGCCCAGACAGCCTTATCATTGTGTACCACAAATCCTGAATATACATTGTCTGTTTTTTAAAAAAATACCAAAATATTTCTTTAGAAAGCACACTGCTGGAAAAAGCACAATGATCTAGCATGCCACTATCCTCTGAGAGACTTCTACTTGAGTATGGTAATTTAATTCTAGCTGTGAGTGATACTACCAAACTATGTCAGTATTTCTGCTATCTATGTCAGTATATCTGCTATTACTATCTTTTTTTTCTTTTTAAAGGTACAAGAAAACCTTACCATTTTTAAACAAGAACCAGCAAAAAGAAACAGTTGTAACTACTGCTCTCAAAGAGACAAAATCAAATGACCAAACACCTGAGAAGGAAACACAGAATAATGGAAATAAGGTAGAAGAGTGTAAAACTAAGCCTGAGGCCACAGTAAAATGTCTAGAAGCAGAGGTTTAAAGGAAAGAATGTACAGTTCTTGATGGAAGTATAAAATAAAGCACACAGAACTTAGCAGTGCTTTTAAACATAAGTGATTGTAAATACTCATATTTTCTCTATCTTAACATATGAAACCTTGGTTTTTTAATAATTACATATTTGGCAACAAATATTCTTGGAGAAAAACATGGCAACTTATTTACTTGAAACAAATTCTACAAATCCATATTACAGCTCATTTTTCATCTTTAATAAAGAAGCAATTAGGAATATGCTATTAACAACATGCACTACATTAACTATTTGCATGGACTTCAGATCAATATATAACAAAAAGGTTTTTATGTCTGGCTGGAGGATGTCTGCTAGCCTAATGCCTAAAATAAAAAGCTGACACTGTAGTTCTTCCTCATGTAGATTAGCTTATTTCCATTCAGTAGCTGCATGCTGCTTTAAAAAAATGTCTGTTTACAACCAGAAGAAACAGTTTTGTTTACAAGGGAGTAAAAACTCAAAGGATTAACCCACTGTCATTCAAATGCCCAAGGAAGGGTACAAAGATGCTGATGTGTGTGTGTGCATATATATATATATATACACACAGAGCAATGAATAACTTACTTAGATACCTTCATTGTATCATAATTTACTGTTTTATTTATTGAAACCATTATCACTCTTCCACATGAGATATTTGACAGAGGGGGACAAAAAAATCCTTGAACAAGACTTATACTGGAGATCTTTTGTGTTTATTTAAGTGTGGCTTTCATAATCAAGGTCTCAGGTGATATGGGATGCCTACAGTGCTCCCTAAAAAATAAACTATGGTGGATATGTTTGTCTGGACAATTTATTCTCATGAAAACTGTCTCATGGTAAAAAGAATTCATATAACCATAATGTTACAGAAGTAATTAGTTGTTACAACAACATTAGCAGTTTATAAACTATTTTCCTGAATAAAGAATTTTGATAACTTATCTTTGTTTGAAGGAGGTTCTTATGCTTAAGGAATTTTTTTCCTTCATCAGGCAGCTTGAAAAACATAGTCTTAGATAATAATAATAGTTTTTAAAATAGCAATAGAACTGGTCACCTCTATTGTGTTTTCAACAGTTTAGGATACTGGGTTATGAACTTGGATATTTTTCATTCACATAAATTTTTAAATGCCCAGTGTTTATACATTCCACTAGTAATGATTTATAGTGTATTTCTAGCATTATACTTGAGATTCCCTGGGTTGTTTTTTGTTTTCTCTTTTTGCCTTTTTTTTTTTTTGATAGTTCAGAAATATTTTATGGCTCCAAATGATTCAGTGCAGCTCTAAAAACTGCTCATTTCAAATGTCCATCAGCAGAATTTTAGCAGAAAAATGTGCAACAGAGGACAGCACTAGACACAGCTTTCCCAGCCAGTTAAGGAACTCCTCTCCTTGCAAAACATCATAGTAACACCTTGTGTCCTGGGAAGTGATCTGTGAGGAGCAGACAGCACAAGAAAGGCCATCAGAAAGAGCCACAGCCACCAGTCATGAAGGTGCCAGAGTAGCAAACAGGCCTAAGGACACAGGCAAATGTAGTGGATTCCAGGTAGTTTAGGAAATTTTTTTAATCTCCCTTCTGCCTCTCTTTTCCATGTTTTAGAGATTAGAAATTACCTGTTTCTCTATTCTTTTCCCTACAGCGAAGAGATAATTATAATGTTGCTTCTGTTTCAGAGCTAAATAGGGGTGCTTTTTCCCCCTGAAGTGTTGACGTGCTAAAAAAAAATTTATCCTGTTTTAATAAGATATTGCATTAACGTCTAAGTGTCTTATTTTATCATGTACCTTAAAAACTCAGTATTCATCCTGACCTTCCCACTGCTACCTGACCAATGCACATGGTTTGATCTGTCCCTCCATTTCACTACACAATTTATGCCAACACCACAAGGGCTAAAGGAGCTGTTACACTGCTCTGTATGGAATAAAGGCAGCTCTAAATACTAATCAACAAGTACTCTATTTGATACTTTTTCTATGTAGTTAGCACAACTCAGTCACATTGGAATTGGAAAGTACAAAACATTCCTGCTCATTGTTTAATGGAATTGCAACTACAATGTAAACAGGAAACATTTATTTAAGTATCTAGACCTAGAGTGTCAAACACCAAACCCTTAACTAGAGGTAGCAGAAACTTAAGAGAAATTCTTCATTATGTTTCTGATTTTTCTCAAGTGTTGTGCTTTTTTTTTAATGAGACCTTCCCAACAGTTCTGAAACTCCTTGTTGTGCCAGAGCTGCTCAAGCACCTTGGACAAATAACTCATCCCACTGAGCAGGGGAGCACAGTCTGTACTTGTCACTTGATGGTAACACCATTCAGATTCCCACACTGAGGCTACAGATGTTTGCTGACCTTAGGCAAAAGGAGTGCTTGGCCTGCAGGAAATACAGCAAGGTTTCCAGTCCAGCCCAATCCCTGTCTGGAATATAGGGATGTCTTTGGTGTGGGAAGTACGTGTGTCCCTGTGTGAACAGAAGCAGGCAGGAAGAGGAAGTACTACTCCTTTTCTCCTCTTAAAATTAAGGAAAAAAAAAAGTAGAATTAAATATTGCAGCATCAGGATGTGGATGACCCAGAGGATGTTCTAGGATGTCTGTTTCTCAATGGCTTGTTGTCGTTTAAGGGTGTTGGGGTTTTTTTGTGAAAAGGTCAGTGAGCATTGACCTTTGCCACTCACATCCACCACCCACATCCTCCCTGGAGACCGAGATTTGCACCAGCAGCTGTGGCCTGGGATGATCCCACTGAGCCAGGCACTCAGACTCCATTAAGCATCATTTACATCACTATTTAATAGTACACACAGTTAAGAGTGAAGGCACTGTGAATCCTGGGCAGTGCAGCACTGCGTGTGCATCTGCTGAGGGTGCAGCAAGGTGAAAATGATGCCGTTTTTGTCAGTCCAGCTATTACAGAGTGTTTCTTAAACAAACCAGCTCTATAACAGCTCTCTCTCTGCTGTGTGTCAGAATGGATAATAGTGTGGCCAGCAGGAACAGGGCAGGGATTGTCCCCCTTTACTGGGCATTGGTGAGGCCACACCTCGAGTGCTGTGACCTATTCTGGGCCCCTTAGGAAGGACATTGAGGGCTGGAGCGAGGCCACAGAAGGGCAATGGTGCTGGGGAAGGGTCGGGAGCAAAATTACGATGAGGGAGCTGGGGGTTTAGCCTGAGGAAAAGGAGGCTCAGCGATGACCTTATCACTCCCTACAACCGCCTGAAAGGAGGCTGTAACCAGGAGGGGATCGATCTCCCAGGAAAGCAGCGACAGGATGAGAGGACATAGGCTGTGCCAGGGGCGATTCAGGTTCGATAGCAGCAGGAACTTCTTCACAGAAAGGGAGATCAGACATCGAAACGGGTTGCCCAGGGAGGTGGTGGAGTCACCGTCCCTGGAGGTATTTAAGGAACGACTGGACGTGGCACTCAGTGCCATGGTCTAATTGACAGCGTGGTGTTCGGTCACAGGTTGGACTCCATGATATCAGAGGTCTTTTCCANGGCCCGTCCCGCGGCCGGCGCTGAGGGCCGGCACCGGGGGAGGGCGGGCGGAGCGCGCCAGGGCCATGAGGGGCTGTGTCCGGGCCGTCCGCGCCGCTCGGGGTGCGTCGTGGGTCTGCGGGTGACGCGGGGTGTGTGGGGTCTTGAAGGGTGAACAATAGGAAACATTTCATAGAGTGCCTTGTTGGAAGGGACTCACAGGGATCAAAATCCAACTCCTGGCCCTGCACAGAACA
>VXBC01004826.1:792158-838194 GCA_013399945.1 Ploceus nigricollis | reverse complement strand
AGCGCGCCAGGGCCATGAGGGGCTGTGTCCGGGCCGTCCGCGCCGCTCGGGGTGCGTCGTGGGTCTGCGGGTGACGCGGGGTGTGTGGGGTCTTGAAGGGTGAACAATAGGAAACATTTCATAGAGTGCCTTGTTGGAAGGGACTCACAGGGATCAAAATCCAACTCCTGGCCCTGCACAGAACACCCCAAGAGTCACCCCATGTGCCTGAGAGTGTTGTCCAAATACTTCTTCAACTCTCTCAGGCTTGGTGCTGTGACCCCTTCCCTGGGGACACTGTTCCAGTGCTCCGCCACCCTCGGGGTGAAACTTTTCCCGATATCCAGTTCTGCAGACACCCTTGCAGGTGTTTCTCCCCAGACTTTTCAGTGCTGGGATTTAGGTGCTGAGCTCGGCCGGCCCGCAGGAGGCACGGTGCTCCCTGAGAAGCTCGGGAAAGCACAAGCCCGGGAGATCCGGGAGGAGGTGTCTGGAAGGTGACAGCTTGTGCTGTTGACATGTGGGCCTGGGCGTGTGCTCACCAGACACTCCCTGGAGAGCGGGGCAGGAGGCAACCGGAGCCTTATCGGGAAGGAGAAAAGTGGCTGGAGGGGGAGCATATCTGTGTGGGAACAGAAATTGGTCACAATTCCAGCCATAAATTGGAAGCTTACTGTGGTGAAATTGCATAGTACTGCAGTATGCTCTGACAGGAGCTCGCTTGGTGTGCTGTGTTTTTCTCGCACCGTGGTGAGATCTCAACAGCTGTAAATTTTGTTCTGGGCGGGGTTAAGCCCGAGTGCTGCTACTGCTACCTGCGGGGCAAAGTGCTGCTTTCTGTGTGATGCCTCCCATCAGGAGTTTGTAATGCAGCTCCTGTCAGACTGCTCCGTGTGTGAGTTTAGGTGGATGTTCTGCAGTTCGCTTGCCCCTGCACACCTCTATCTGTAGAAGTCTTAAAAGAGCCTGACACAACTGGTTTCCTTGACAAACAATGAACTCTGCAAAGAGGCATTTTGAGGGAAGTCAAATGCAGGGGGATCAAGGGGAGTAAGTAGATAAATACTCGGAGGGCATGGCGTTAATCCTTCAGATTAAAAGGTAGACTTTTGGGGACAAAGATTTGGGTGTGAAGCAAAGATGAAGTAAGTTGGAGTTGGAGACAGACTTGAGCAAGTCAGTTCTGTAATACAGCCTAAAGTTGAGTGTTTTGTGTGGATAGGGAGGTCTCTAAATTGGTTTATACTGACATGGATTCCTTGGCTTACCAGTTTCAGAATGCCCTGGGAGTTCTTTTGATCTGCCAGTGTAAATTTGATGTAAGAAAGCTGATTCCTGATGTGATGTCTGTGTATAAACAGACATTGATGTGCTTATTTGCAGACATTCTGATATTCACACGCACAAATATTTAGAATAAACAAAGATTGTCATAAATTACCATTGTCCTCTTAAGATTTTTGTTTTGCATTGCATTGGATGTATTTATAGATGTATGTGTTGGAGCTGAATCTGTGTGGAAAGTTATCTCAATTTAATGTAAGTATTGCTGTAAGCAAAATAGTACATTTTTAGTAAGATTATAATGCCACATTCCAGACTCTTTGAAGTGTTCTGCATTGTTCCTGATCTAACTATTCAGGTTGTGTTACTTGTGGAATGATTACTCTAGGCTAAAAGAAAGTGAGGGAGTAGCCATTCACAAACACACAAATGTAACTCTCAAATATTTTGGCAGAGACTCAACAAGTGAATGAGAAGTTCTCTCTACAGAGCTGAGGTGAAGAGCTTCACCATGGGTCAACAGATTTCAAACCACACACAAACTGTAATTAACAAGTTGCCAGAAAAAGTAGCAAAGCATGCCTCTTTGGTTCAAGAAAGTGGTTTCCTAACCTATGAAGAGTTTCTGGGAAGAGTAGCTGAGCTCAATGATATGTAAGCCTTACTTTGCTTCTTTCTTTCTTTTTTTTTTCTTTTTCTTTTTTTTTTTTTTTTTTGTGTTTTACAGAGACCTTTTATGCAATATATTATTGTGTGCTGGCTAAGCCAGAACTGGCCTGATGGTTTTGAAATGTATCCTTCATTTCTTTATGTCTTTATAATGGTTATAATTACACTTCAAAATCAAGCCCTTCTCCTCCTTAAATTCACCTCTCTGCAGTACTCTTCTTCCAGCAAGTGTTGCTCTCTCTTAAAAGTTCACAGAAGGTGATTTAGAGTCATCTTTTTGTTAGTGTCACCTGTGTCCCTTATTGTTCTCCCTTCCACCTGAAGATGCAATGCTGCTTCTTCTCTGCTTGTCAGTTTGGGTAGGAAGGAGCAACAGGAGCCTGGTAGGGACAGCAGATCTACATGAGGAGGGCGGCACCTGAGACAGAACTGTTTGTGACCATCCCTGCCACCTCTGCAGACATGCCAGGCTGCTCATCATTAAGGATGAGATGAATCTTACTGTCCCAAACCAGTGACCTAGATAATCCCAAACAAAAGGCTGCTTTTTTGTCAGATTTTTCATAGCCTGCCTTTTGCTAGACCAGTACAATGACAGTAAAAGGAAATTAGCAAAAAAGCAGTGTTGTCATTTTTAGCCTGTATTTATGGCATACAATGAGAGTGATAAAATGAAGTGGAAACACACACACA
This sequence comes from Ploceus nigricollis, assembly GCA_013399945.1. Taxonomy (NCBI): domain Eukaryota; kingdom Metazoa; phylum Chordata; class Aves; order Passeriformes; family Ploceidae; genus Ploceus; species Ploceus nigricollis. The sequence continues at coordinate 835,569 of VXBC01004826.1, read as the reverse complement.
CTGGATAAGAGCTTTGTAATGTTTGCTGTTTAACTAAAATGTGAATTTGTATTCAGTTTAGAAATTATCTTGGAGAGGGTCATACTTTTGTGAATGACCTTGAAAAACACATAGCTGTCTTCTGGGTAGACACATAAATAGATTTTGAAGAACATAACCTGATGTTTTGCCTGAGACTCCAGGCATATATTAGTATAATTCACTCCAAAATACTGTTATTCAAGTGATTTCTTTCTTTCCAGTGTTTACTTAAGCCTGAATGTGTTCTGATTCTTATGGAATAGACTGTTATGTCTGTGTTCCATTAAAGAAACAAATCTTAGGTCACCTGACACGTTCACATGACTACCTCATTATTAATATATACTAACAAAAATACACCTCATCAGCATACGCTGGTAGTCACAGGCTTTTTTTTTACATACCTGTTGAGGAAATAACCTTTTCAGATTGGAGACAACATTGTGTGATTAGTATAATAAACAGTGAGAGTATATATGAATTTAAATGTCTATAAAGTACACCTGCTTGTTGATGCTGGATCAAAAGACTTGCACAACATTTTCTGAAGTTTGCTGTGCAATATAAAGTGAAATGGATTGTGTATTCAATGACATGCTAAGAAAGTCATACTCTATACTTTGATGCTCCTGGGCAGCATTGCTAAAATCTCTTAAAGATAGAGAGCAGACAGGTGAACCATAAATAATCCCACTTGACTGAGGCTGCTGATTTTTGCAAGTCCAACACATGGTGTTAAACTGTTGTTTTGTTTCAGTACTGCAAAATTGGCTTCTGGACAAGACAAACATCTGTTATTTGAAGTGCAGCCTGGGTCTGATTCTTCTGCTTTCTGGAAGGTGATCGTTAGGATAATATGTACCAAAGTAAGTGTGGACATTTTAATTTGATGGGCAGTTTGTGCAAATGCAAAGATTTGAGGACTGTCAGTTTTACTTGTAAAATCCAACAGCTGCTACATGTGTGTTGATACAGGTGATATATTCAAAGATGCTGTTGGAGATAAATTAAGTCTAAATTCTAAGTTTCTGCAAAAAGCATGGCAACAAAAACATTTTTATAACTATGTTTAAAGGAGTGATGCCTTCCAGTGGAGCACTTACAGCCCTTTAGTTACAAATGCAGGTGATTTGTGAGGTCAAGTAATTGAATGGTACAACAACCTGCCAAGTAGATTTTGAGGTCAGTAGTAGAAATTAATCAGGTCTTCCAGGCATTATTAGTTGAGCTAGTGTGCCTGTACATAGTCTGATCCCTTAGAAAACCAATCTAAAGGTTAAATGTTTTAATTTATGACAAAAACTTATGAAATTTGCTCTGTCTAATGAGGAGATTTTCCCCTCTCTATCCTGTCATGCAAGGTAAAGTCCTTTAATGGTCCTGAATCCCCTGAGCAATCTTAATATGTGGTTAAACAAGCCAACCCTCAAACTCTGTTTAAAACCAACAGTTTGTAGTTTTCTGTTTACTCCTAGTTTTCATTAAGGCAGCCATCACTGTAGGCAATTTTAAGTTCAGATATCAAATGACTGATTATCCTGTGCTAGGTTCTAAGTTCAGCCCATTTCTTTGGGCGTTAGGTCCCTACTCACACCTGAATTCATTTGAGTAGTGAGCCTGAAATTGTGGTGCTGCCTGTGGTGTTCCTCAGTCTCCAACAGCTGTGGGCAGTCCTGACTCTTGCTGAGGCAGACTGCAGCTTGTTAATGTGGTGAAGGACACTTAGGAAGGAGACTACTGCCTTAACATGAGAACTGCAGTACTTTACAAACATTTTGAGCAATGCCAAGTTAAAACCTGATAAGTAATTGTAAACAATTCTCATATCTTAAGATAAATAAAACAAGTGGCATCGTGGAAGCTTCCAGAATCTTGAACTTGTATCAGTTCACTCAACTTTATAAAGACATCACCAGTCAAGCAGCAGGAGTTCTTGCACAGAGTGATACTTCTGAAGAAGCTGCTGAGAGTTGGAGGTCTCTGTCTTCGTGTCAGGCCAGCTTGTGGATGGGAAGGTATTTTGATACACTTTAGCTTCTGATCCAGTTACAACATAAGCATTTTGGGAGTTGTGCTTCAAACCTGAACTACAAATACCTGCTGATGAGAACTGCTCGTTCTTGATAGCTGCAGGCTTTGTACCATCACAAACATGAGCAGACACTTTCCCTTGCACCAAGGGAGCTGCAGTGCACTTGGGTGAAATCCTGAAATATGGTGCTACCATACCTTAGCTTCAGAACAGCCCTTTTAGAGATCAGTTCTAATAGAAACATAGTATATGTTCAATCTCCTGAATACGGAAGCAGGAGGAAACGGAATCAGCTGCAGCTACAAATCCAGGGGGTTTGACAGTGTTTGTTTAAACAGATTTTGTTATTGTTCCACTTAAACTTTCTCTTCCTCTTACATTTTGGCATGTGAAAGTTCCCATCTGTTGCCACTAGAAACCCATCCATTATGGTAATAATTTAACTTGCAAGACTGGAAAAATGTGAATTGTCTCACTCATGTTGACCTTCTGCTTTGTTAACCAGAGGAAAAACAAAAGACTGAGGTCAACACCTGCAATAACTTCAGTTCAAACTGAATGCAAAAGCAAGAAGCCTGTCACCCTTTCCCTGTTGTGGAAGTGTTGCTACTACCAGTAATTCCTTACTTTTCCTGAATAAGTTCATGGTTCTAACTCAGTTTAAAGCAAGGTAGAGCTAGGTTTTACAAGAAAAGATAGTAAATGGTAGAGTTCTCTATGTTCACCAGTGAAGAGCTGGCAGCCAGGTATTTTAATGAAACAGCCTGAGTGTCACACTTCAGCTGTTGAAATGAAAAAGGGGTCACCTCTGTTGTCACTCTACAGAGCCCTCTGGTTTTTCTAAGTCAGTTGATTGCAGAAGGTATTATTTTCATTTCATTTAATTTCCTGTAAATTGTGAACATGTTTGAGAAAAAACAGGAAAATTGCTTTCTCAAGGTTATACCAGAACACACATTTTTCTGGAAATGTTTTTTTGCTTCAAACAGACAAATCAAACAACATAGACCCCAGATTCTTAGGCAAAACAACTTTATATATTGCTAAAGTCAATGAGGAAAATAAAAGATTTCCTATGTGAGTTTCTTTTTCAGTTTTTCAGACTTGGAGACAGGGGAAATGAGCATTCTTCTTGTTTGTAAGCTTCATCACTTGAGGCAGTATCAGTCACAAATAAGAACAGTATACTTTGCTAATATGGTGAAGTTTGGTGAGCTTGTGTCTTAGCCAAGTTTTGCAAGTTACTAAGGAACATAGAAGCTGAACACCTTCAAGTATTCTACACCAATGAAACCTTCTGTATATTTTTCTATGATAACCACCCATTTGCCTCAGTTCTCACTTTCAGACATTTTTCAGCTCTGCAAAGTTAGCCCTCACTATCTAAAAATAGCAAGTGTTATCTGTTCAATTCTTCTTAACTTTTTCCCCTAGAATAATACCCTGTATCTCTACAACATCCACTTCCTATTCAGAGCATTCAAAATATGCCTAAGTGGTTTATGCTTTCTGATAACAAAGAGATAAGCATTTCCTTTGTCTGTCACTCCTTTATTTTACTGTTTCTTCAGGAACTTAGTACTGTGACTAAAGCTGACTTTGCAGAAGCTTTATAAATAGGCCTTGTGTAATTGCTTGTATAGACACCAGCAAATCTCAAAAATTCAAGTGCTGTTAAAGGTTAGTACTCAGAATTGCATGGGGGAGGAAAACAAGAAGGGAACAGGTCTAAAGAACACAGTGAGCAGGCTTCTTCGAAACTGTTGTCCTCATTGTATGTAAATTACTATTTGTAAAAAAAAAATCTGTCATTTTAAAGTAATTTCTCCAAAAGCAAATTGAAAAGGAAACCCCAAGGGCCTACTGAAAGATAAAAACAAAGGCATGTTGACTGCTGTTCAGTAGCGGGCTATTCTGTGCAGATCAAAAATGAATCTGTATTTGACAAGCTCCCTTAGATACCTAAGCAAAAATGGTCTGGTCAGTAGTCATTAAGGTGGACTAACTCCTGAAATGCCATTTTTTTCCAGAACACTATCTCTGTCCCTCAGATCAGAACAGGGATTCACAAATCAGGGATTTTGGAAAACCCAGGCATTTTAGTACACTTCCTTGGTTGATTTGGAAGTGAGCTGTGACTATAAAATTGCAAACTTTACGTATCTGGTTAGGCCAGTGAAAGCTGAGGATTCTCTGCACCTTTTTGCACTTGAGAAGTCTTATGGTGGCAGTATTTGAGATACTCCTGATAAGAACATTAGATAAAGATATCTAATATTTGGGGAAAAGATATAAAATGTCAACATCTGTCTTGGGTAGTGAGATAATTTTTAAACTTCCCCACAAACAGAAACACCTGGGAGTTTAACTGGAAAAACTGTGGTAACAGTCATCTTGAGAGTCCTAATTTGAGGAGCAATCGTATGGAGCATATTGCAAGCTAAAATCAGCCTTTTCAATCTAATGAGCAGTTCAGCTCCTGGCATTTTGATGCCATGTGAGATGAGTGAATCTGCATTCTGGTAGTGATCCTCTTGACATGCATGTTTTTGTCTAGGATATAAACAAGCACACAGAAATTTGGCAAAGTTCATTATGAATTAGTTCAGCCTAAGGTGCAGTGACGGGAAGGCAGGTTCTTCTCCTGCCTTTAATATAAACAGTGTTTCTTCTTCTGCCCAATCATGTGATATGAAGCAGTTACAACTCCTCACACTTCCTTGTTGATATGAAAAGGGATTTACAGAACCCTTGGCAATACCAAAAGCACCTGACAAAAATTCTAACACAAAAACCTGACACAAAAAATAAATGCACATTCTGGCTTATTTTAGTTCACTGCTGACATAGGCTGGGATGACATAAGTAGTCCATTCACAGATTAAAAGCACAGGTGTTTCTTTCTGGCCATCACTAATTATTATGAAAAATGTAGTAACTGGTGTAGTTACTGTGGCATAAATATCAAACATCTGGAAGAAAACAGTGTCTTCTCTTCTGCAGGGTTAAACAGCTGACAGATGAAGAGGAATGCTGCATCTGCATGGATGGGCGTGCTGATTTAATCCTGCCATGTGCTCACAGTTTCTGCCAGAAATGCATTGATAAATGGTAATATAGATGAAAGGATGTTAATTATTTTATAGTATGCAAGTTTCAGTTTGATTTGACAGATTCTGTGGTTGCCATATAATTTTAAATTGCATAAAAGCAGACTGAAGCAGAAGGAAGGCAGGAAATTTTGTAAAAAAGAGATGTGAAAATGCTGTTCAGCATTTGTTTTATAATTTCTTACATCTTTTTATTCTTCTGAAATTGAATTGTTACAGTCTTGCTCAGAAACTTGAGAAGATGGTATATGCCGATGCTGGCATGTTATGCTTCACAAAATCTCATTTAAAGCTTGTTAAGACTGTGCAAATATGAAGGCAAGTTGGACTGTCTGTCACTTACTTGGGAAATAACTATCAGAGAGGTTTTTTTCCATATGTTATGTTTTCACTTCAAATAAATAGCATACAATTTACTGATTTAAGTATATCAGACTCTTCCAGAAAGATGTTTCTTCTCCATGGCAGCACCTTCAAGTTTATATATATATAACGTGTAGCTTACAGTGTTCAGCTTCACAGTAAATTGAACACCTTTTCAGCTTCTGCATCTCTGATACACCAGTTCTTAGAAAACTGGGAGAGAAGAATTCCTTTGTGGAGGAACACAGCTCTTATCTGACCGTGCTGGCCTTCACGGATTAGTGAAGCGCCCTGGCAGTCTGGCATTAGGGGACACAGACCTGCTCTGTTAAAAAAGTGATTTTTTGGCTAGTTAATGCAAATGGGTTTACACATAATTTGTGCATAAGATTTTTTTTTTTGTGGCTTTTTGAAAGACTTACCAAGAAGGTTACTCTTGTAACAAACACCAGGCTTCCACAAGGAAAAAATATAGTAAAAAATCACTGGATCTCAGAATACAACAAGTCATTTCTCTCTTCTGGGAAAATATCCTAACATCTATCAGCAGGACAGGGCTTAGTTTAGTGACTCTGCTGGAGTGGATTATATGCTGCTTTGGCCGACAAATCAGCTGAACTCCTCACTGAGTTCCAGTTGCACCATGCTTTTTTTTGGTCTGTAATTTTTAAGATTGATCTCCTCTTAATTTAGGCATAACAGAGGCTCCCAGCTCAGACATAAGTGCTGGGGACCCCCAAGGTGGTGGAGGGGGTTGGGACTCCAAGGGACCAGTTCTAAACTTCTGTGAGCTGTGTGACCCAGGAAAAGGCTCCTTCTTCTCTTTATCTAGGAAGCCTATGGAGATTGGTTTCTAAGGACCTCAGCTGAATTCCTGAAGATAGGAAGAATTAATTTAGACAGTGAATTTCCATTTAAACTTTCTGGCCAGGTAGCCAGATGCATCCTGTCTGACCTGAGCAAAGGATTAGGAGAAGGAACATGATTCCAAATTTTCACTCAAAGAATGGAGCTCCATTCAGAAGTCTTCCTCACAAAGAAAGAAGTTTTTTAAACAAACAAAATAGATAGGTGGCCTAATCCAGTTAATGTGATCATTCTTCAAGTTCTCACTGGGTTGGTTTTTGTGTTTTGTTTGTCCATTTGGGGGCTCTTTTGGCTTTTTCTGGCCAGCAAAAGACCATCGGTGAAAACCACTCATTTCTGTGCCTTCCTAACAGGAGTGACCGCCACAGAAACTGTCCTGTGTGCCGCCGGCAGGTGACTGGGGCAGGAGATTCCTGGGTGGTGTCAGAGGCCCCTACAGAAGATGACATTGCCACTTACATCCTTAACATGGTGGATGAGGCGGGGCAGCCCCACAGACCCTGACCCTGCCCACCAGGCTGATCATGGCAGAACCACCTGAAGCTTTAAAGGTTTTCCCCAGCATCTGGTTTTACGCCTCCTTGCCGTTCTTCCACAGTCTGTCCTTTCCTTCTCCTCTTGGCTGCTGTGAGTCTGCGCTGCTCTCCTAAAGCACAGGGTATCTGAGCAAGTCTCTGTGTGTGCAGTCTTCGTTATTAAACTGTTCTTCCAGCAAACTCTTTGATCATTAACACAGTTTACTTTAACAACAGCGTTTGATATTAACAGTTCAACTACTCGATGAAGCAACTTGTAAAAGCACACCTACAACTGCAAACTGCTGTTTGAGCATCACAGTGTACTGCTACAGAGATGAACTGTGGCAGATGGCTTGACCTCACAGTTCCTACCCTTAAAAGCAGTCCCTTATTCACAACTAATGTGAATAAAGATGATGGGTTAGCACTAGTGGTTATTAATTTGAAATTTTACTGTTAACACTTGAAGATGTCTCACTGCCTGTTCTTCAGTAGGAAGTTATTGCTGCTCTTAGTGTTTACAGATACTTAATCTGATCTGTTATGACTTTTAGTATTAATTATTTTAAATCTGTTTTTAAGAGTGTAGGCAGGTCTGTAAATGTACTTGTGCACTTCCCCTTATTCTTCTAACAAAACTTATCTCTTAAAATACTTTTTTAAAATATTATATTTAGCATAGTCTTATTAGCTTGGAAACATTAAACAGTTTCGTACACAATCCTAAAAGCAGTAATCAGCTTCTCAGTAGTTTTTGATAAAGAACAGCTAAAATTACTTTTAAACATTGGGCATATCTGAATGCCTTTATTTCAATTAGCACTTAAGGTGTAGTTTAGTCTGATGCTGTGGTTTTATCTGCTTCTCCTGAGTTATTGAAGTGATGAGATCAGAGTTAAAAGGTATATGAAGAGTTACAAGTGATAATCTAAGTAAGGGTGCTCTACTTTATATCTACAAGTGCAATATGCTTTTATGTAGCAGAGGGAAACTTCTTTAACAGTAATGTGGCTTGGACTGAGATGCACATGTGACAGCTTGGAAAAGGGATATCTCAACTGGAGTGCAACAGTATTTTGTGTCTAGCAGAATAAAGTCTTTAAGAGCTGAGTTTAGACAGTCTAAAATTGTTAGTATTCAGGAAACCCATCTTAAGCCTCTTGTGCATAAATAGTGTTATGAAAATGAATGGCTACTGTAGAGAATTAATTTTTTATACATATATTAACAAATACTACTTTTTCTCACTCAGTAACCTCAAGTTAAAATATTCAAGTGTAGCATTTGAGAGAATAACAGCATAAATCTTGCTTACTGTGAAGACTGCATTTTTCCTTACCATACCTGTTAAAATTCCATGATGCCATAAGGCTTAAGTCCTTTTGTCACAGACAGGTTCTGAACTAAAAGGCATGTGCACATGTAGATATGCACATTTAGGTTCTTTTTCTTAATTGGCTACAAAATAACTTAATTACATCAATTTGTTAAAGAATATGCACAGAGTATGGCACCTGTTTGAGCTTGGCTTGTGACACCATTGTCAAATTTATCATAGGTTTTAAAACAGAGAAGCAACATACCCTTCATGTGTCTGTCATCTGAGAGCCAGTATGGCTTAGTGTGTAAATCTGTATTTAGCTATGGAAAAATCCTTTTAGGAGTGTATATAGCTGAGAACTCTTTTTTTTTTTCCCTTTCTTAAGCCATTGATAGCAATGAGATATTCTTCAGTAAATGTATGGAGTGTTTGGTTGCATAAAGGCAGTTGTTGTTTGGGCTGGAAATCGTTACTGGCCCAGGATTTCCCACTAAAACGTGCAAATATTCCTAATCATGCACTAGTTTGGTTTCTTTTTGCTTTTTGAGCTTGCATTAGTCCATGTTCAGAACTTTCAGATAATCTTTGAATTTTTTAAACTTTTTATATCACTGGAACAGAAAGAGCATCTAAATGAAAGCCTCAAGCTAACTTTATTTTTCAAGTACTTCAAGAATTATACTTCTGAACTGAGATTTTATAAGTTGACTTTCTGCTGAGAACTTACATGAACTTCTTAAAATGTAATTTTATAATGATGCAAACAGGTTGTTAATTGCAGCATAATGACAATTACAATATAAACTAATGCAAAAATTATTTAAATAGTGAAAAAGTAAACTTTGTATTCTGTACAGCTTTTTTAAATTAAGTTGCTGTAATTCACACTGCTGTGATGTAGATACTGTAATGTGTGCCTTGTAAAATATATGTACTGTATGTTATATGGAGAAATAGATACTTTAACACTGAAAAACTAGTAATTTGGTACTGGTTGGTATTACTTAGTCTGAAGTACAACATTTAACAAACAATTTTGGAAACGGAATCCATTGGCATGGACATGGCAATGAGTTCCAGAAGCTAGACCTTGAAAATGTGAATTACTGCAAATAGCTGTTGGTGGAGGGCATTAGAATAAATTAACTTTCCTGTGTTAAGTGAACATTTCTTACAGGTTTAATGTGAAATTGTAACTTAAACATTAGAGATGGTATTAATAGCAAAGAACATTCCACTATATTAAACTTTGTGTATGAGTTGTGCAATAAAGTTACTTTGGAAGAAATGTTAGAGTTCTTTTAAGCTTAAGGAATCTCTTGGCTTTAGTACCACAGAAGTCTGAAAACTGATTTTTGATCCAAGTACAGTTGCATTGTACAGGTGGTGTGGTTAAAAGTGTGGCACTGTGAGTCAGAGCTCTCTTAAACTTTGAAGGGTTGTATCAACAAGGTACTTCAATGCAGCTTTGAAAAAAAAAAAAAAACGGCTCTGATTTGACCTCTTCTAGGTACACAAATAAATTGGAACGTCCTGAAGTGATGGGAAAAATTAAACAACTCTAATTCTTAGAGGACAATATTGAGGAGCATATTTGTTCGGGGAAAGGATTTTTATTTTCAGAGAAGTGTGATACACTTTTTCCCCAAGTTATTTCATCATGTTTCTGATGGTATTTTAAAGTTTAAGAATGCTAAGGTTTGGAATATTTTTTTTTCTTAATTTTTCCTCCTTTTAAGTAAGAATTGAAACATGTAATTAATGTAACTCTTTCCTCTGTCTAGTTACTTGGCTTATCTGTTTGGATCTTTCAAAGCCAAGGCAGAAATGGGAGCAGAATTCATTAACAGATCAGGAAATTAGAATGGATAAAATGACCAGTTGACAGGCACAGCAGGAGGTAGGTGTACCACAGCAATCAGCAAACCTTTATATTTACTAGGTTTCAAGTTTAGGCACCATATCAGTGTGATGGGCATGATTCTTTTTTTTCGTGGGAAATTGTAGATTTACCTTCCTTATCTTTCCTTTAAAGAAAATTCTATACATAATTAGAAAGGTTTTCTAACCCATACTCTTTCCAGTTCTGGAAACCAGGGCAGCCACTGAGATCTTGGTGTTAGAGGTTTGAACTGAGCTGTTCAATCCCACCCCTGTAGAGCTGTATGTGCCAAATGCATTATTTTTGGAAGGAACATACTGGCCATGGTTCTTTGTGCTTTGCATCCAGCTAGATCCTGGAAGAACAGCCCCCTCAGGGAGCCCTAAGGATGTTTGATATAACTAGGAGCTGTATGTTAACCTGGCTGGCCTTAATCCTTACACCGCATATACATAATGCTTTAATTTTGTATTCACACGCACTCTGTAATGCAAGTAATATGACAGTAATTAAGTATTTTCTTTGGGCTTCTGTTGTTGAATCATCCCTGAAGATAACTTGCCAGAGGTTTTATCCTCACCTGTTTTAAGTGGGTGAACAGAATTTTGCTTTATGAGTGTGTCTTAAACATCAGTCATTTCAAAACTGAATTTTTGTTAATTGTCATTTCTTCAGATGCTTGATTCTAAGGCCTAGAATTTATCATACAGCAATATTCTTTAAGGACTGAAAACTTTTCCTGCTGGGATGTGTCACTGGAATTAGCCTGGATGGGGCTGTGTGCCTTCCCGTGACCACAGTGTGTGATCATCAGGTAACGTTTCGCTCTGAGCCAGCCAATGTTACATCCGTGAGGGATGGGACAGCACATTTTGCTTTTGTGTCTGAGCTGCCAAGATATTCATTAGCAGATCTTTACTTACCTCAATAAGCCATCAAAATCCAAATAGTAAACACTGGGCATGGGATTTGTAGTTTAATATGAAAAGAAATTATCAGTTTTGTGAACTTGGATAGAACTTTGCACTGTGTGTCTGATGGAATGAAGAATACAATCCAATAGGTGATAAAATAAGCACTCGTCTTTAGTTCAAAGTGCTATTTAAAAATGGTGGGTGTTTTCACAAAGTAAGATTAAAGTATTTGGAAACCTGCATCTCTGAAATTTCTAAGTGTAAGAAGGTAGGAGTTTGATACAACAATCTGTGCTTCCATGCTGATGTGTTTCTGACCCATTTTAACAGACCTTCAAAACCTACTTTTTATGTGAGACCTGTCAGTCATGGTGAATGACGAATGAAGTAGTGGTATTGCTGTCTCACTATTATACAGACTGTCTCAGTATTATAGGAGAGTATAACAGGAGTATAATATAGGTCAGTATAATAGGAATATTATCTCACTGTGCTGTTTAACAGTGGTGTTCAGTGCTTTGAGAGGCATGGGGGAGAAATGCACATTTCTCAGTTACAAATGAACTGTGCTTCACCAGTGCGGCTCGTGTACAGAACTGAAGTTTGTGTACTAAAAGAGATGATGTTTTAATCTTCATCTAAAAATCTTAACACTTCTTACTGAAGTGTTTTGTGTTAGGCTTTTCCTCAAAGTCATGGTGACTGTAGCAGGATATCTGTGTTGATACTATTTATTTAAATCTGTCACTTGTTGGCTTCTTAGATGGGTTTTGTCAGATGAATCTGTTGTGTGTGCTCATGAAATCACACCTTGAACTGCTCTGCCCTGAGGGTCAGGGCTGCTTTCCTGCTCCCAGGCTGGGTGTCTTGACTCTCAGCTCAATATCCACATGAGGCTCCAGGATCAGCAGGAGCTGCTGCGTGCGCTGCCCTGGTGCCCAGCTTGGATGAGCAGGGAAGCAGGGTGGGCACCAAGAGACAGTGGGGACAGCAATGCAATTTCACTTTCAGAACTTTGTGCCAGGTCTGAATGGTTGGTTTGCAATAACACTGACTTGTTTTAAGCCAGATAAGCCTTTAGCCCCTTCTCCTAAATAGTGCCCACTGTCTTCTCTATCTCCACTGGGTTTTTTCAGTTTTCATGCTTTATTTAGGTTTAGTCAGTTTAGTTGCACATGGTTTTAGTTCTTCTTAAATGTGGAGATAGGAGGAGCTATATTTTTTTTGAGAGATACACACAAAAAATCCATAACCATATTCTTTTACAATTCATTCATTAGTGTAATGTTTAATGCTTCCACAAGAGGCAAAAGATAAACAGCATGTAACCCAGGCACAGAAAGAAAAAGCAGTTTTTACAGACACCTTTTCAGACTTGGATTTTAACTAGGCAAAGAGAACAGAAATGTTTAGCCACACGTAAAGAACAATGATACGAGACAATAAGGTGGCTCTGGGCTGTGAAAAAATAAGTATTCTCCAGTAGCAGAGCAAATGCTTTAAGTTTGCTAAAGTAACAGAACAGTAAATAATTATTCAGGTAGATAGGTTGTAAACATCAGCTAACCATAATTAACCATTTCAGGCTGAAAGTATAAAATACTTTTGAACCAACAGATTTAAGGAAGCCTTGAATAATGTTTGAGCCTCTCTCCTAAATGAAGTAAAGAGAAAGGAGGATGTTCTTCCATCCTGCAGCAGTACTTACCCAGTGGTCACCTGCAGTGATGTTCTTCCATCCCCTGAGTCAAACCAGCTGTGTTCTAACCAGGTTTGACCTCAGCACAACTGGGGGAATCAAGCCACTGCCCTGTCCTGCACTGGTGTCTGTGTGTACAGCAGTGACTTGTGCTGGATCTGTCTTTTCATTCAAGCCACAGCCTGAGCCCTCAAGGTTACTCTGAACAGCCTCACATTAGCACAAAAGTGCAACTTTAAAAAAATAAAACAAGGCAAAGCTTAAAAACTGAATTTGGGAATCAGTAACATTTGCCCAATTAAAGGGTGACCAGGAGAAATGTAGCAGTGGAAGCTTGAAAGGATGTCTGTTTATATTTCCCCAAATATAATACTATAAGCTCAATTTCCCCTTAAAAGCAGCACACAAGAAAGCACAGAAAGCAGAACTTGTGGTCATGACCACTTAAGTGTTACTGTGGTTATTGTCAGAATCCCAATTGCTGTCCATTCACTGAATATGCAAATCCAGGTTTTTTTTTTCAGTAACAGCTACAGACCTATTAGAACCTGAGGTAAGGAAAGCTGAAAAGGTATTAAATATATACACAAATTTGCTGTGATTTTAAGGAAACTAAAAAAGACAGGTAAGTGACAACAAAAGCAGCGCTAATAGGTGAAACTACCCAAGTAAAGCAATGTTTATCAGATGGAAATACTTAAAATTGAAATTCTTCATACCAAGCATGTTGCTTATTTAGCCTGGATGCAGATGTTTTTCCCAAATAATGTTATGTTGATAACAGTTTATCAGGAAGTTGTACTCATGAAAACAAGACATTTGCATTTGATGCAGCTGAACAACTTAAACTGCTTTCTCAGACTTCATCCTAAGCAAATGACACCAATCCTGAGACTGCATTCTATGAGCTGCTAACATTCCTCACAGTGAGGCCAACAGGGGCTGCTGACTGAGAACTTGGGACAATTTTACTCTCTTACAGCTGGGCAGCATAATGTGGTTTCACATGATTTTAGGGGTACAAGGAATACAAAATCTGGCACATTGCAGACATTAGGCTGGGGCACTGAAGAGCTGAAGTCAAATTCCCACCACCTGTCTGCAGCCCTGGTTTCGGATGAAAAGCCTCTGCAATCACTGCAGTTCCCCCTGCATGACACCGGCTAACTGTGATGGCAAGTGGATGGCCAGAGCTCTCCCTCTTGTTCCTTGGACTCCCTCAGAGCAGCCTTAATTCCAGGCTGCTTCCTGACATCTTTAGGTTTATCTCTGTTGGGGAGTTCTTGCAAGGTTCCACAGCTGTAGGAGGTGATAAGGAATTCCTCATTCCTCTACTTTGGTGCCATTTCCTTGCACAGGAGAAGGGCCTGGCCTAGGAAATACAAGTGGCACGAGACAGCTGACTGAGCACAACATGCAGGATTCAAAGTCAGGTGAACCTTGATGGGCCAGTATCAGTTACTGGCATTTTATGCATTAATGCTGAATGCTTGTTTGAAGAAGTCCAGTGTCCCTATGCAGGGTATTAGAGAGCCAGGGGTCTAACCCTGGGCTCAGATCCTGCCTCAGGGACTGCAGGCCTTTGAATTGAGTTGCTCTGCTGGACTCACAGGCATCCACCCCTCTGCTTCCCCAGCCTCGAGTCTCTTCTGGTGTGAAACTGTGCAGCTTCTACAATACTAGCTGCCATCATGTTACTACCTTTAATCCTTTCTGAAGTGCTTTGTCATAAAGATGATGAAACAGAAAGAAAATTGAAAGTGATAAATACTCCAGTAGCTGTATTTTACTAACCACTTCCTCATAAATAAATAGTTTAACATAACATACCATGATTTGAAATGACAGCTTTCAAGTGGGCTGGCTTCTGTATAAATAGACAGCTTGACTTCCCATTCAGCTGTAGTTGACTAAAATACAGACTAAAACAAATGTGTAAAAATATGTCAGAAGTAGGACCAGAACCAGGTCTGGCATTTCTACCACTGATTCATAAGAACACTTCCCTTTTTCAAGTAAAAAATTTCTCTTTACATGCAGCCAGAATTATCTGCATGAATTTCTAAGTAATTTGAACAGGCATATCCACATATTCCCATTACAAAGCAATAAAAAAGTGTTCTCAACTTTCAAGGCAAAATTTTCTTGATGTAATTAGACTCATTACAATGTATAATAGTGATTTTGACACCATGTTTTCCATTGGCTAGATTAAAAAGCATTCATCTGCTGTTCTTCACTGACATCCTACATAACAACAGGAATTAATTAGTCATTGAACAAAATTACCCGATGTTGGTGTTTCTTGTTTTCCAATATAAGTGCTGAAACACTGAGTTAAAAACTGTGTCAGAACACCTTCCAGAATGAAAGGGTAGCCTCAAAATTCTGCACCCCATAAAAACTGCTAATGAATAAAGGGTTAAACTTAAAAGTGTTAAAAGCCATGACTGGTACTGAGACTTGGAGGACAACCCAGGTGGGTGTGTGCTGTCAGCATCTGCAGGATCCTCAGGTGCACAGCACAGCTGCACCACAGATATTCTCTCTGGTTTCCCAGGCTACACAGCAGGGCACAGTTAAGACAGTATGAAACAAATAGTACATGATTGTGAGTTTGCATTTAATATTTACAGCAATCTTAAAAAGCCTAATGTTCGTAGAAACCAAAATCTTTGCAATGAGAATAACGCAGTAACAGGTGATGGCAGATGCTGTTTACCTTCCACAGATACTCCCTTTGTCTCTGTACTGGTCAGTTATGTCTCCATAGCATCAAAGACAGATGATTTGAGGTTAATTAGCATCTTACCCTGCTTAAGAGGGACATATTCTGGTTTCTCTGAGTTTGTAACTACTTGGACAGAGTAGAAATATCTTCTGTTCTCATGGCATCAGCCAGGAAGCTGAGTTCATTGCACAGAGTCTCGTACCTGAAGGCCATCCGGATCTGGGCAACGTTTGTCTTTCGAATGTCATTTCCCTCAGGCCCTTCCTTGCAATAATTCACCCCTAAGAATTTCTGCTTTTCCTGTGAACAGGATTAAAAGTCAAAAGGAAGAAGTCAGTTCAACTGCTTTGACTTATTGCAGAAATAAGTGTTAGCTGAATGAATCCAGTACAAGTGAAAAGAGCAGTTTCAACCAGCTGGCCATTGAACTCTTCCTCAGAGTCTTAACCAGTTTAGGAGATTTTAAGACCAAAGTTTATCCATATAATCACTGAAAAGTGCACTCAGTCTGGCTTGCTAAAACCCTCTCTGTTAAGTGTTCAGCCTTCACTGCCACATCTTGCATTTGAGAGGGCGAAAAGAGGCTTAGTCTCTTTTGTTGGTTATGTTGCACAAGAGGAAAATTAGTAGTTGTCACCAGGGAATATTGGAAGAAGCAACAGAATATACTCGTGAAGTCCCTTCAAATACCTGATCCTTCAGAGAAATGTTCAAAAGTGACACAGAAGAGAGAATGCTCTAAAGTAAGTCCTAGAGAAAGCCTTGGCTGTATAGAATTTTAAAGCCAGAAGGGGATTTAATCTAATCTGACTGCCTATCTAAACCAGAATATTTTCTGTAGTACTCCCTTTTAAATAAAAAAACATGTCTTACTTATGACAGGCAGTTTGTTTTTACTTAATGCTAAGACATGGTGAAGAAAATCACTGGAAGAAGGATATCACCCCAATAATTAAAAGTTTGTAACTGGAAAGAGAACTGAGTATAAACAGACATCTGGTCTCTCTACATATTTTGAGAATTCCAAAACAAAGCTAATGGGGAAAAGTAATATTAATACTTTACTTGTAATGTAAGACTGCATAGCAGATAGTTTGTGACTATTTCTGGAAAAGAGGACAGGGAGGTGCACAAATATATACTAAGCACCTGCTATTCGGTGTTCAGACTATTGACTTCTGGGTTCCTACTTGCCTTAATACTCACAGGAGAGGTTTTCCAGCCATACTTACCTTATCTGATAATCCACTCTGTAGAACACTGTTTCGTGCTATTTCACACAAGTCACACGTGCTTAGTTTCCACACCTGAGCTGCAATAGCATATTCTTCCATGAGAGCCTCCTGCAGCACCAAAATACATTTGATATGAAATTATATGTAAATAAGATATAAATGGGGATACGTACTCATTACTAATTAAGGATTTTATACATGCTCTTTAGACAGCTGTGAAAAATTAGAAGTTTGAAACTTTAAAATCACAACTACTATGAAAAGAATTGTTCATTTCAAATTTCCCAAGGATTACTGGTTAATAATTAATAGGCACTGGGTATCCAGTTAGCTTAGTCTAAGAAATTGCAGCCTGCAGTCCAGATCCTTGGAGGCATTTCTTAGGCAATTCCAAAGGAGCCCCCAGGGTACACAAACACCCTGGAGCACCCAGCTGTAAAGCCCGAGTGATTGTGCACATGGACAGGCTGCAGGGCAATTTCTCGCTCCGGCCCTCCCACGCGGGGCGGGCAGGTGTGGCCCCAGCAGGCTGGCCCAGCCCAGGACCTTGCACACTCCATGTGACTGCACCCATGCCCCAGCCAGCAGCAGCTCCGTGTCCCGGGCCAGCAGCCAGCCCGGGCCAAGGCTAGCAGGGCTCAGCTTGTCCTGGGCACGGAGCTGAGCGACCGATGGGCCCCTCTGGGCACAGCATGGCTCAAATCGGTGCCAGCCACAAACGAGGGCATCACAGCCAGTGACCAGGCACTCCTGTCCTGCCAGGCCACCCAAGGGCAGGAATCTGTTTCAGCTCACTGAGCAAGCAGCTCATATGTCATCTTGAGATTCCACATCGTGTTTTTGTAATGTACTTCCCCAGACTTATTAGAGTAAGGAAACTGGACTTTCCTGGCACTCTAGAGGATTGTTTATGAAGGCTCAAACCTCCCTTCAGCCTCATCCTTCATTTTATACTTCAACAGCCAACACTGGAGAGGCAAGAGTACAAAAGAAACATAATTAGGAAATCAGACATTTCCTTCTGAAGCCTAACAGTGAGTAGTAGACAGAGAATGAGGAGGGAAAATGAATGAAGTGACTGAAAGACATGACACTATGTCTTAAGCAATGAAATAAAACAGCTTTCAGGTCATTCTGGACCCTTGTGGTGCTGTTGCCAAATTCAAACCTGGTGCTTTTTGTAATTCCTACCTTTGTGTAATGAAACTGCATAGGATCATCTGTGGAGAGGGAGACGTGCAGTCCCTTATGGAGAAATTCCCTTAGCGGATTTTTGGAGTACTCCAGGAATAGGCTGTTGTTACTAAGTGGAGACATAGCAATGGGTATTTGTGCAAGATAGTACAGATACTGGAGGACAGGACTCTGAAAAACAAAACACAGCATTTAATGGTACTATGGGATAATGAAAAAGAGAAGGATTTCCCTTGGATAAAATGGAAACAGCACTGCAGGGGGAAGACTAAGATCAAAAAAATTAGGTTGACATTAAACCATGACTTTTCCAGGAAATATTTGAAAGTCTGAATTTTAAATCTTACTGATCTTTATAAAAATAATTTATGTTCTTAAATGTAGGTGTCATCCTTTTAAAAATATGGTGACCAATATTACTGTAGATTAGTAAGTATATATATAGCCATTATGGGCTCTGCATTTGATATCAGCTGCATACCTTCCCCAAAAACCTGAAAGTCACAGAAAACAGATGGGCAAGAACTGCTAAGCAATTTTTTTATTTCCAAAGCTGCAGTCCAACAGATAAATTTTAGGAGCAAAAGAAGTTTTAATTTATGAGAAGTCATGTGTTGCTGTTGTACATAATATAAATAATCTGTGATCATGTCATCTTTATGACTGTTTTGCCTTAGCCAACCTATGAACCTAGCAAGTGCCTTTATTACTGTTACTATTATTAGTGCCTGCTATGCCATCTTATCACACCAGGCCATGCAGGAGAGAGGGAAGAGGAAAATGCTTTGGTCACACACTGCTTTAGTGCTACTCTGTCTGGGTCTAATTTTATGAAGTATTATTCGTGAGCATAGTACTGGACATGATTTTAGGTACATTTTTTCTTTGTTCTTGGTTATGTTGAAAAATACAGAAAATTTTCCAGCATTAACCAGAAAAAACTCACTTATAATGGAACTCCTGAAATATTACAGTAAACTCAGTACAAGTCTGCCACCCACTGACCAATTATTTTAATTGGGAAAAAATGCCCTGAGGATGGGTTGAGTGATGGTTTTCATTAACTAATGTGCCAGGAATTATAACATTTGTTCTGTCATAAAACATTTGTTCTATCTAAAATATTGTTGTGTCAAACAGCTATGTTGAATTTCTTGATCAAAATAATCAAATCCTTAAAGAACTTCTGAAAAAACCCTGAAGTACAGAAATGCCAATCAGAGAAAATTACCTTTGTCCCCATAGAGAAAAAATGAGAACTTTCCTTAAGTTCGTCTGGGACTAAACCAGGGAGCAGTAGCAAGTCTAAAGTTTTAAATTTTGTTCACGTAATTTTAACTCTGCTTGGAGTAACCAAAAATGGGTGCTGCCAAGCCTTTGACATATCTGAACAGTTGTTGATCTTCCTTCCCTGTGAAGACAAAGCTGTCTTTTTGTAGCTTAAGAACAGGAAATTCAGTTGAGCTTATTTATTTCATTGAATCATGAAATAGTTTGGTTTGTAAAGGACCTTAGAGATTATCTGCTTCCAACCCCCAGCCATGGACAGGGACACCTCCCACTAGACCAGGTGGCTCAAAGCCCCATCCAGCCTGGCCTTGAACACTTCCAGGGATGGGGCATCCACAGCTTCTGGGCAACCTGTGCCAGGGCCTCACCATTCTCACAATAAAGAATTTCTTCTCAGTATCTAATCTAAACCTACCCTCTTTCAACTCACCCTTGTCCTGTCACTACCTGCCCTTGCAAAAAGTCCTTCTCCAGCTCTCTTGTAACCCCCATTTAGCTACTGGAAGGTGCTAGAAGATCTCCCTGGAGCCTTCACTTTTCCAGGCTGCACAACCCCAATGCTCTCAGCCTTTCCTCACAGGAGAGGTGCTCCAGCCCTCTGAGCATCTTCATGGCCTCCTCTGGACTCCCTCCAGCAGGTCCATGTGTTCTGGTGTTGGGGGGGGTCTGAGTGGAGTTTCTGACCAAACTGAAGTGAAGAGTTACTTGTGCCTTGCTAAGAAAGTGAATTAATGAAAAATGTCCATTTGGTGCCTTCTGTTTGAACCAGTGATGGATGTCTGAGCACAGAGTGATTAGTTTAGGAGCAATACCTTCTTCAGGAGCAATCCATGAGAGATGTTGTCTGCTGTCAGAAAGGCAGAAACAAGGTGTGTGATAGACCCAGCTTCTCCACAGTGAGGCCGAAACAGGAAGGTGCACATGCCTCTTTCCCTGAAGAGATTAAAAGCAAGTTTCACTTAAAAGAAAGCACTGTTCTTTACCTATTTGGTGTATAACTGCCAGTAATATGTGAATTTAAAAAGAAGAAAATTAAGTTACACATTCTTATACAGTTTGATGTGACATCTACCCAGGCTCAAAAGGGCAGGTCCCTCTATCCAAGCCCCTTCTACCACCAGACATATTTGTGTCTTCTTGCCTTCCCCAGTTACATCTCATTTAGCAATTGTCTACCTACTGGGTAAACAGCTACTGAATGGATTTCAGTGGAGTGAACTGTCAGATGGAAAATTCATGCAACCTGTGGCTGCAAAATTCCTGGTTCAAAATGAGGGAAGAAGGGGAAGCACATTGCCAAGAGTTAGCTAACAGTACCTAGTGTGATCAGAGGCTGCCACCTCACCAGGTTAAGTGTAGCATAAAACCACACCTTCAGAAGCAGAGATGATCTAGGAATGTTAGTTATTACACCAGACTTCCACTGTAATTTCTATAATTTTGTTATCACCTGGATTAAAAATGATGCTGGGTTTGAGGTTATAATGGACCCTGTTATTCAGTGCAGACAAATGTCCCACAAGTATTTGGAGATATTTAAAACACAATTTCAAAAAGGTGTGCTAGAATATAAGGCAATTCTAGGGTGGAAGTTCGTAACATTTCTCCTGATGTAAGGATGTAACCCATCCTCACTAATATTACCAAAAATATAAAACAGTCTTGTCAGGGCTGTGTTAACTCAAGCACTGAGATTAACAGGGTGAACAGTTAGTGACTCATTGGTGAATTCTGTCAGTATCTCAACTGTAAAGAATATTTAATGATTATCTGGGGGCATTTTAGTACAGTACTCAAAATTATCTTGAGGTTAAAAAGAAATGCATTAGTTCTGGCAGAATCTCTCTTTGGAACAGAAAAAGCATTAGCTATCTGCTGTAGTGCATCCATTATAGTATTAAAACTAATAACTACACCTGATTGTTGCACATACAAGGTAATTTAAGGTATGTGTTTGCATTATGATACTGATTTTCTGGGAGCTTGTAAAATAGAAGAGCGTCTACTTACCTCCTGAGGTTGTTTAGCAACATGATGTTGACATACATATAATACAAATAATAGCTATATGGGGGATTCTTCTCACTGGTCCAGAGGTCAGGGTTAAGGCTCTTGTCAGAGAACATATGGCCACTGTGTTTGGATTCATCATCAACACTGTCAAAGCCAGTCACCTGGTGGGAGAAGAAATTCCCAGAAATAAGGGGCTTCAATAACCAAACTTCAGTGCCACTTACTCTTGCTTCAGGACTTGTTTGAACAAGCATCCAGTCCCTCCTCCTTCATTTCCATCCCTATCCTAGCAGTCCTGCTGCTCTGCATCCTACCATACCATGCACACAACAGGAATAACATGTCAAAGTTTTACCCAATTTTTTTCTTCTGAGACAAACAGGAAGTCCAGGTGCACAAAAGCCTTCAGGCTCCTGTGGGGGTTTACAGAGCTGCAAAACTCCCTAAGATCCAGACTAGAATCCTTTGAACTCATCTGCTGTCTTTGATAAGCAGCTGAAAGCAAGAGGCTTCCAGCAAACCTCAGAGCTGTGATCTGAGGCACACTCAGAAGTGTCTGTGTGTAACTTGTCCCAGCAGCTACATCCCCACTTCTCTCCTGAGATCCATCACGATCTACACAAAGCTTCCTTTCAGCTGCCTCCTTCTTGGAGGCCAGTTCAGAAGCAGCTCAAAGTGCCCACCCTGGATGATGATGCACAAGAGCATGCAGACATTTTTGGTCATTAATGAAAGGACAAATAAATAGCTGCTGAGGTGTTTCTGAGGAAATAAACGGGTTTTGTGAGAATAGGACCTCATGCAGACTTGTAGTAAATTATGTGTCAGGGCTTTGAAACAATAATAATAGGAACAATCTGTGGAGAAGGAAGCTTTTTTAGTGTCTGGGAACAGCTGTGGACCAAAAAAAAATTATGAGCAGTAGAGGATCCATTTCATGTGAGAAAGAAAACCCAAACATACTTACATATTTGAGGAATAGGTGCAATTCTTTGTGTTCTTTGGGATTGATTGTTGCTTCAAACAAAGGTACAAAGATGTTCTCCAACATCTTCCCAAAACTAGGCAGAATATTTTTAGACCTAAAGATGTCACTGAAGGGGAAAAAATAGACACATTCTTTAATAAGCTTGTATTGTCCTTCACTTTCATATTTTCTGTTATTTGTGTACATTCTAGAGCTTCAGTTCCACCAGGATTCAGAAATTCAAAGTTTATGTCAGGGCAGATTGTCTCTGTGCTCTGTTTCCTGCACTGCCTGGCACTCTGCTTCATCCAGGCTCTGCTGAAGCTCTCAAGTGCTCCAAAAATAGAGACAGCATGCAGGGGCAGATGCTGCCTCAGAGCAGTGACCCTGTCCTTTACAGACATCCACGTACTACCAGGGGAGATAATGAGCTACCTCTCGTGAAGGATTCTGTTTCCTAAAGCTGTAACTACTCCAAATGAAAGCAGAATGCTTCAGTAAGCCTTTCAGAAAAAAGGGGTAGTACTTCCATGTGCCACAAAGTGCATGGCTTATTCCAAGTGCTGACTGTGCCATGCATATCAGAAATTGCTATCTAAGAAATTAAAGGAGAGAAACTTTCTCCCCAGTGAAAAGCACACTCTGGGGGATATATGTGACTGTGACAGTTCCTTCTCTACTCATACCCCAACTCTGACATTTCAAAACATGAAGCTCAGCTATTAAGTCTGACAAAATTATCAGGGGAGACTGTGTTACAACACACAGTATTGGAAACAAAGAAATAAAGTCCCAAAGGAGGCTTAAAAACTAAGAAGAACTGACAAGGATTTAAGTTTGGAAATCATCAGTCTGGGTTGTTTCCAAGTTCACTGTCATTTAGTCACTAATCTTGATGATAACAATTTGACAGAGCATCTTCTACTCCTTCATGGAATTCAAGAGTTGATTTATTCTTATTACTAAATTGTATTTTAATTGGCCTTTGAATGCAGCTTAATTTCACCCAGTTGTAATTTTTGGTTTCGATGTCTTCAGACTTACAAATAATTCACAGTAGCTTTGAATAGCTTCATAAAGAGTAGATCAATCCCCATCTCCTGTCTTCCACCCCCAGACTGTCAGGAAAACTGCACCAATGGTCAAAAATAAATCTCCCAAGCTATTGCTTATAAATAGAACTACAGGACAGCTAATAAGCCATCTAAATATTATCAGAAATTAAGTCATTGGTATGATTTCAAACTATTAAGATTACCAAGAGCTCCTGATTACTTACTAGATTCTGGGAACCTGAATTATCCAGCGCATATTAGGGGAATAGACTTTATGCTTAATGAACCATTTTGCCAAGTTCAGCCATTCATCTGGAGACCGTCCATAAATGGATAAGCGGGGTTCTGTGTACTGGTACTTACTTTCTTCTAGTTCACGGGCTACTTCCTAGTAAGTAATAAATATATTTGCTTTAATATGGACACTAAGATCATTTACAGCTAGAAATATATTTATCATTGCATTTTCCTCAGAGCAGACATAACTGTACTGGCACCCTTCAAAGATAAAGGGAATCTCTTGTCTTTCGATCCATTATTTTATTTTAGGCATCTAAATACTCTACTAGCAAGCTAGCTCAAATATCATGTGAGTATAACTTAACTGTACATATAACTGGGAATAACTCTAATACCTCCTTTTGGAGGACAATGTTCTTGTGCAGTCATTACTAACACCTTTCTCAGACCTACATTTAAGATAGATAAATCAGAATTAGACTATTTAAACTACAGCAAACGTCTAGATAAAATACATAGAACAATGGAGACTCTGACCCAGAATCTGTGGTAGTAAGCAGTTTTATGGCAATTAATTTTAGACAATACTTCTATATATTCAAGAAGAGCTGATATCTACCACATCACAAAAACTACTTATTTTTTTGTTCTAAGAAATTAATTTGAAGCCTGTTGCATGCATGTGCATATGCGGATTTATGCAGAGGCACTTCCCTAGCTCCTCCTTCCCTAGCAACTACCAGTAGCCAACTAAATCCTAACAAAATATTAAACCAGTAAATTGACCCTCGGCTGCTCTCCATTAGTTTAAAACTACCCACAACTCAGCTTGAACTCATACACAGCTTATATGTACGTTTCTAACTCATAAAATTATTCAGAAAGCAGCAGTAGCTGGCTTAGCAGAGGTTTTCCTCAGAGGAATTGCTGGATCAAGCCCAATACTTGGAATCAATTAACCATAGTGTTAGGTCTGTATACAATTATGACATCACAAATCTATTACAAACCTTCATTTCTCTACAGCTGGAAAAGCTTGAAACTTATTTACCTTGACCATACGAGCAAAATATTCACCACCAATATAGTTCTCAGTCTTCAAATACAAGTCCCTCAGCTCACTGGCACCAACTGGATTGTACTTGGAATTGAATTTGTCAAATCGATGGAATGTTTGACGTCCCTGGAGGAGGAAAAAAACCCAAACAACTGTAGTTTTAAGAACACACAATAGTTCATAAATTAAATTGCCTAGCATTAAAAGGCACAAAAAAGAAAAAACCTGTGATAACTTCTTGAAAACATGCACTGTAATGCATGAAGTCAAATTCTGATTTAGTAAGTTATCATGCAAACATTGTAGGAACTGGAATTCTACACTTGGAAAACATAGCTTTTTCCCATTTGTTTTGTCATTTCACTAGACTTACTGCGTGGACATCTAAAGAGTCTACAGTGAGGTCATAGGGGTCCATGTGAAGGCTTTCGAAGACTTGCTTTAAAGTCATCTTCTTGCCTTTTTTCTCTGCAACAATCCTGTCGGGCTCCGTTTGATAGGTGTGCTTAATAAACCTCAGTAAGTGCTTCTGGTTCATGCAGGCAGCAGCATGGATATGAGTGTCAACCTGAAATCAAAAGGTTATTTATGCTTATCATCCATCTACATAGACTTAATTAGCAAAGTATCTATGTCACTGACAACAGTAAAGCCTTCTAAAATATTCCTTAAGTAACAAATGGATTAGTGCCTAAGCAAATCAAAATGTTTCAGTATCCTGAGATTTTGATTTTGGTAGAATCATTCAGTAAGCAGAACTCTAAGTAAAGTATCCCTCAATTAGTAGTTTCCTATTTAAATAGGAACATTTTCAACAAGATACATTCTAAGAGCCAATCACTGACCCTGGGTTCAGATTAAATTTGATACTTCCTTAAAGGACACTCTGACCCCTTAGTATCCTTTTACTTCATTAATGAATCAACAATGCCTCTCTAGTTATAGACTGTAGTTATAACTATCCTCACTGACTGAAGGGACTTGGAATTCTCAGCCATTTCCAAAAGCAGAATTCATTTTTGTATTTCAACCATATGAAACATCTTAGGTCATAAGAACTGAAGAATATACATGTGAGATTTTTGTCACCATTTTTTCCAAGTTTAATTATAATACAGCAACTCATAACGCTGAGAGACTTTTCAGATCTCTTTTCTTAGATCTCTTTACACAGTAAGGGAAGTGCAAATTCACAGAAGAGCTGAGAGTACTCCTTCAGGTTTTGTTGAAAAAAAAAAGTATTGACAAGAAACAAATGATTTCCACAGGTCTGCTTTGCTTTTGTTCAGAAGTTTGCACTGCTATCTGAGCAGCCTCTCTTGGAACACAGTCCAAAGAAACAACTCATAAGATCTGGAGGTTGGTTGTCATGTAAGTTTTCCCTGTGTAAGTCCTTAGTAACACTGAAAGAACTGATCAAATAAACCAAATACTCTGATAAGCCAGCTATAAGAAGCCACTGAACCTAAATGTCTGAAAGGACTCTCATCCAGGACTCCTCTGTCCAGGAAACTGTAAACATGGACACGAACAAAGTGAGCCCAACACATTCCCCTTTGTGCAGTGACTCTGCAGTTTCACATTCTACCAACAGAACTAATCAACATCCTTATCTTCTTTTAAGGATCAGCAGGAAACACATCACAGAGCACATGAATAAGCCACCCTCCTGCAATGTAAACCTGAGTTTATGCCATGACAGCCAGGCCACAGGAATGCCACTGCTTCACTTGGCACCTGGAGTCATTTTATTTGCATGTTATATATACACAAGTTGTTCAGCTTCTCCCTGTGAATGTCAGTAGCATAAATAAAGACCAGGACATAAAACAGAATCCTAAACACTTAATTGTTAATCACTGCCTAATTCAAGTATACCAGACAGATTAAAGCTAAATGAAAAAGTAAGAAACATATTGCTGTCTCAAAGTACAGAACATAAAGTACATTATTAATGCACAGGAAACAATGATGTGTATAAACAGTAAGCATACCTCCACACAAATGTATTCTCACCCTCCTCAGAGTACTTGTATAGATATTTGAGCCCAAGTGCATTTTATGCATGTGCTTACTGAGGTTAATAAACATTCTCTGGGTTAGGCACTGATGTTGTTTACTGTAAACTCTTCCTGGAACACTGAAATACTGCTAGGCTTGGTTAACTTGTGCAGGACAGTGAACAGCAGTTACCAGGCTCTAAATGCTAATGAAAAGCAAGTCATAAACAGAGAATAAGGTGTAGGGACCCTGAAGAAGTGTAGTTTATTGAATTTCAGAATGCAGTGGTTCCAGTAGTGGCTCAGCTACTGGAATTAATGAGTCCTGAAAAAAGTCAGAACAAAACAAGACACAGCACTTCCTCCTTATGTAAATCAGCATGAATTCACTGCTGCTAGGACAGGGATGGAAAGCAAGGAGGCTTTTTGTTTCTTTTGTTTGCTTGTGTGCAAAGATCACATTGCTTTTAAAATCCTGCTTCCTGTTGAGAAATAATTCTCTGGGATGTGCCTTTGCTGTTCAGTGAGCTCCTGTGACATCTTCTCCAGTCCCCACAAACACATCACACATAGCCCTAGAGCTGAGCTAACCACAGCAGGTTTATTCTGAGAACAAACATCTGCCTTTATATATATACTTTTTTTTTTTTTTTAACCTCCTCCTTCAGCCTAAACATACATATCTGCCAAAAGTTAAGAGATCTTTCTGGAATCTCCTTCATGCTTTTTCCAGAGAATATTCACTACTTTAGCTACCTTTTTTTACTACCCAGTATAATTTGACCTTTAAGCAAGCACCAACTTCAGTAACAAAAAGTCATAAAAGACTCAAGTCTAAAGTCATAAGAGTATCACACAGCTTTTCTTCTTTATTGTTTTTTTAGCATAAATGCAACTTTTTGGAAGGTTTTGAGGACTTGAGCTTTGAGCTACCTTAGCACATAGTTAGTTAGTGTGTATGTTCTTGTACATTTTTACCATGCAGGGCGCAATCCTAACTAAATGAAGTATCTGAACACAGAACCCTTAGACAGAGCTTAGCTGGGCTGATTGGTTAGGCAGATTATTATTATTATTATTATTGTTATTATTATTATTATTATTATTATGTGAAATGTTATCATGCTAAAATATTGTTATTAATTTTATTGTTATTTATTATGAAAGGCTTCTACTAAAACAATTTGAACAGACTGAATTCATACAAGGGTGACAAATATCCCCTTTGCCTCCTTCCTCCCCTCCAAAAAAGACAAAGCCACTCCCAGTTTAAGATGTTACTATTTTGTTCTTCGTACAATACATAAAATAAGCTGATGCTTTTCTGGACCATGAGTAACACACCCCCACCACAAGGTTTATTTGTTTCTATTTGCAAACATTCTCCTTGCATTTTCAAATTCCCTATAGTGCCATTCCAGCCCAGTTTCTCCTCATTGGAAAAAACCCCGGCTGCATTCCCTTAACCAGATTTCCTGTTGCACTGCATATTGTCCCCTCCCCCAGCAGAAAACCTTTCACTCAAGGTCACATTAATCTTCAATGGAAAGAAAAACAGAATGACTGACAGAAGCCTGTCTTGGAACACAATTTTATACCTTCAGTGAACTCACCCTTGTAACAAATGGAAACAGTTGTTTACATAAAGGTTAAATTCTTGTAATTCCATCATTCAGGTGATGGGGGACCTCAGCTTTCTTGCACTTAAAGGGTGGTAGAATTCCCTTCACTCAGCAATTCTCCATGTAACGAAGCCAGGCTTTCCTTCTCTGCAGATTCCTACTGTGTGCAACTTACAGCTTGAAGGAGTTCTCATTGCCCTCCACATCTAACCAGCACCAGCCTCCCTCAACCACTCTGCCTCCTCCCTTTTCTTCCTGCATTCCTTCTCTTTCCTTCCACTGTCACTCAGATCTCCACAAAACCTCCACCTCAGCTCTGTTTTATGGATGCTTATCTGTGCATATCACAGACAGTGCTGCACTGAATTGGGCGTATGAGCTAGATTCAGAGTGATAAGTGATAAATACAGCAAAAAGAAATGCCAAGGCCAGCCCTTTTAATAACACTGAACTTTTCCAGGGCATGGTTTAGTAGTATCCACAGCTGTAAACTGCCACATTTTCTAAACACATACACTTTCATTTGTAAATACTTCTAGCCCAATAGCTATGGGCTGCATGAACTTGACACTGAATCCTCTGCAGGCTTTACTTCAGTGCTGAATTGAAGGGAAATCATTCCTCATCCCACTGCTAGATTCCCTGCTCATCAATACATTTATACTGCATCAGCTTTTCTGATAGGATGCAAAGCTTTATACAGTGGGATTGATTTTCTCCTTGCAGTTCTTTAACAGGCATGAGAGGCAGAGGCACAAAATACTCTGTCCTCAGGTAGTGCAGGAATGCTCCTGGCAGCAGAAATAGTCCCTAGAGCTGTGCAGAGCTCCTCAGGAGCTTGTCTAATTCATATTTATGCCATGCAGAGCAACCCAGAAACCAGGAGACATGAGAAGAGAATCCCTGCATACCCAGCTTCTTGTTTGGCTGCAGAATACAACCCGAGTGTTTGTATTCACACAAATACAGAAATACACTGCTGTGAAGAGAAAATATCTTGTCCTGTTCTTTTAATCACTAAAAGAAAGGAGAGAAGAAAAGCTTTCTTTATGGTCTTGGCAGAAATTCTGCATTATAATCATTGATGCCTTTGCACCTGATCGTATTTTGTGTCTACTTGCAAGACTGAGGGCAAGAATTTGCCTCAGCATCTTTGCAAGGCAGGAGGGGAGAAGTAGCACTCAGAGCTTTGAAAGCACAACAGCCAGCTTTGCTGCCAGCTAACAGTGGCAAGGCACCATTCCATGTCATGCTGAAGGGGCATTCCCTTTAGATCTGATGCTAATCCCTAAGTCTTCATATTCACTGTCATTTTGGTTTATATGATGAAACTATTTCATTACCAAAATCAGTTAAGTAGCTACTGAGGGAAACAAAAGAAACATTAAAAAAAAGCAAACTTAGAATGAATCAAAGTTCAGAGAAGGTGAGGTATAGGTTCACCTTTCACTCACAAGGCTTGTAATCAAATGTTTAAAAAGCAGACATCTGCTAATTTCATTCAGTATTTTTTGAGATCTATAGAATTTAGTAGTATCTAACCCCACTCTAACTTTCCTTCTTACAAGTACAACCAGTGGTATTTCAACTGTGGTCATAAAAAGCAGCTAGAATTTACTTCCTCTTTGTCTAACCAGTACTTAAAAAAATAAAAATTCATTGCAACACCCTCATCCAATGGATGTCACAGCAGCAGCCAGCTATTGCAGTAGGACATTCAGCAGGGCTGTGAATGCAGAAACTGCATTCTCCCATGCACAGCTCCCCACACAAGGTTGGGCACCTGCACTAGTGAGCCTGCAGGCAAGAGAATGTGATGTGTAAAAGTCACTGCTAGGACATATCCTCAGCTCTGGTTTGCTGACACACTGAAATAGTGGCTACAGAAAGAAAGAATATCCAAAGAGGCTTAGGCTGTGATTTTTTCATCTTTAGAAACTGTATCAAAGCTATTTTCTGTGAAGGACACCTTCCAATTCAGTACATCGATATCTGTTACAAAGGTAGCAAATAATGTTAGGTAAAAAAATCTCTTGGCTTCACCTCAAAAAAACAAAAAAAAAGTGTCTGCTCTGAATTATCTGAGGCTGTTGGGCACAGAGGTCTACAGGAAGCCCTTCTCAAACAAACGTCACATATAGGACAAGACACCCTGGTATACAAAGGCTAAAACTCAGTTCTGAGTTTGTGTACCATAGAGCTAAACTCTTGTTCCTTAATTTCATTCTTCATGCAGGCAGTGTTATGTGGGAAATGTGTGTTGCCTGCACTTTGTTGTGCATCAGCTGGAGGACGTGAGGAATCCTGCTGATGGCAGACTCAAGAGTCTCTTCTAAAGTTAGTGTTTTCCTCACAGACAGCTGTTCACCTCCTGTGGAGAGCCAAGGGGAGCCAGCCACGCTGTCTCACCACCTGTGGGTTCTTGTCTGTCTACAGAAATACCTGTGTCCTTAGTAAAGGGCAATCTTCCAGGACCAGCTTGCAAAACTGTGCAAAACATATCTTGGGCTGCATTCCAGTTAAGTTCAGTATGCAAGATACAAACATGCATGTCCCTTATTTACGATGAGCCTTATCCTGGGTTTTAAGAATAGATGATCTCACTGGAGGAGAACTCCTATTAAATCAGGACAAAAGTGGGGAAGGGGGCAGGAGGCAGAGGAAAACCAGTAATGTTTGGTTGTCATGCTAGCAATTAATCCTGGCCAGCTTTCTACTGCACCTTTCTAAATGCAGCAGTACACATTCACTGACTGACCTTGCCACTCCATTCATATCTGTTCTAATTTTGGCATTTTCCATCCAGTACTTTGGCTCTTTCATATAAGCAGATTGTACCAGGACCTCCACACTTGTGTCTGAGGGATGTGATACACAACTTCACCAACAGCCTTGGGAAGGTGAATCCTGTTCCTTGCTTTCCTTGTGAGCAGTAAGCACTTCTTAGGATTGACTTAACAGAGACATCCTGAAAACATATGCTGAGAAGTGTGGCTTTCAAAAGTTTCACTGCTGATACTGTTATTAGCAAGGAAGCACTCCAGGGAAGTTACAGTTCCAAATATTACAGGGGTTTGCAAGACACAGGGAAAACAAGATTAGCTGGGGGCTTACAGAATTGTGTCTACAATGCAGTTTACTTTCCAGAGTGCTTTGGAAAATTACTACTTGTGAGTTTGCTTCATAAAAACACTTTAAGCAAGATGAACTCTGTGCAGTAGGAATTTTTCAAGCAGTACCTGGCAGTAGGAATTGTCTCTGGCAGAGAAGAGCAGGCTGGTTCCTGCTCTCTGGAATGTGCTTATTGCCAGAGGGGAAGAAACGCACATTTTGGGCTTTTGAACAATATGAATCCTTTTGTAGAGTGGCTTATTCAACAGCAGGTAATTAAAAAATAATTAAGATATGCCCAGAGACATTGAACATTTGCTTTTAGATCAAAAGCTGAACTTAGCAAGTACAAGCCTGTTAATTACAACTTCTCACTAATCAAACTGATTGTGGTAGTCACCTAATCCACACCTCTGCACGTCTCAGTCACCATGTGTTTTATTATTAAAGTCTCTGTCAGCTATTGAAGTGTTTTCTCTGAAGGTGGCACGTAGCAAATGTCTTTCCAGGGTTATGCAAGAAAACTGTCAGGCTGGGAGCTGAGTCTCTGCCACTTGAGTGAATTAGCTGACAGATCCTCCCATCCATACGTTTAACAGTCAGAAAGGTGAAATCCATTAGAACTTACCTGACAACTCATCTGCTTCCACCCTTGTGATGGACACTGGGACAGTTTATTACCACAACAGTAGCCAGCAAACACATTAGGCATTATAGGGAAAAGCCAAGAGGACTTTTTCATGAACTAGTGCTAACCAAAATGTAACAAGAAGGATTAGTAAACCCTGAAGTTACAAAATAAGGATCACCTCTTCCAGTTGCATAGAGAAACAATGCAAAATGGACCCAAAGTGGTTAAAACCACCAGCAACAATTGTGAAGAAATCTCAACTATCAAAATGAAGCAGTAACTCCAGTAACTTCCTCTCTACTTCAGGAAAGGGAAGCAAATGAAGCAGCCTAACACTGTTGCTTCCATGTTTTGAAGAGAACGCAGCTCCCTTGGGTATGAATATGTCAGGAAATTAAATCAGCTCCTTGATTGCCCTACCTGTCTCCTAATTATAGCCTAGTGTATCTCAGAGGGAGCCAAGACTACAACTCAGATTATCTTTTTACTTAATATAACACAGACCTTTTTTTACCAGATACTGATGGCAGCATGAACCCTCAGTTTAGTTTCTGTGGGAGGTCTTTTGACATGTATTTAAACATCTATTTTCAATATGAAATGAAATTATCATTTAAAATCTATACAGCTGTTCCTACTACAGTCTAGTAGGACGTACCTACATGAAAGCAGAAAAATGCACTTGAATGTCTTTGAGTTCATTAAAATTAATTAAACCTCCATAAGGATACTTTTATTCATAATCCAAGTGAGCTTCATTTGTTTAACTCAGTTTCACTCCTTTAAAGCAATCTACACACAATTAAGCCCCTTTGATTCTGAATAAGTAAACAAATTAGTTTAGCATAATCCAATTAACCCACGCACATTCAAGTTAATTTTCCTGGAGAGCTCCCATGTAGAAAAACATTAACATTCTTAAAATAACTTAATTCAGTAGAGTGGTATCCACACACTACTTCGTGCATATCATCTACACCTCCCATAAGAAAAACAAAACTGCTGGTACTCCTACTAAAAACAGTGTCATGCCTTTAATCCTTCTCACACTTACCTTTCTCACATTATAAAAGTCTCGATGGGGATTACTCTTCAGTTCTTTAAATTCCGACATTTCGTTTAACATCTCGTGTAAGCTAAATTTAGATTCTAAAAAGTTAAGCCTCCGATGACAATATGTTTTTCTGTAAAAGAAAACACAAAAATGAACTGTAACTTAAAACTAGTTGTATTTCAAATTCAAAAAGAACATCAAAGTTTTCACAGTAAAAACAAAGTTGGGGCATTTTACGAGGTCCAAGACAAATCCATTCTTTTTATCCGACTGGTTAACAAATATGTAAGCAAATTTCAGACCAAAGTTATTAGTAAAATCTCAAACAGAACTCTACATAACCATGTTATGTCCTTCAACTTGTCCAAGTATTCATCACAATACCTGTGCATAAACTGCAGTCCTTTTAGTAGTAATGACCAAAGCATGAAACCTATAATCAAATGTGATGTCAATTGCAACTTCTCTAAAATGGTACCTCCAACAGAACAATCTTCTCATATATAACAGAAACAACATGTCATCCAGCCTTACTCATTATAATTTTTTTTTATCCTCCAAATTTATTTGCTTTTTCAGTTAAATGTGAGAAGCCAAGACAAGATCCAATATGCTTTCATCTTTCGTGCCTTAAGAACACATATATTGTGTAGAAATACTTTTTTCCAAAATAATTTCTTGTGCCCTTTTTAGAAAATATGCTTTTTTGTTCCTGCTTGCCTACTCAGAGCTCCATCTTCACTTTCATCTTCTGTCATGTTTCTCCTTCTATTTTTAACCAATGACATGGTTTTTCTCTTCACCATCTGTCAATTCTTATTGACTCCACAATATTTTGGTAGCACTGTTAATGTAATAGCCTTCTTTTTCCTGCTTTATTGTTGCCAATCTCTCCTCAATAGAACACAAATTCCATTATGGTTTTGGAAGTCTGTTTCAAACCCAGTCTCACAGAACACAATACTAATCAAGACCTGTTTGCCCATTGCAGGAAGTCTGTTAGGTCATACTGTTATCCAAAAGACCACAAGCCTGAGGAGTAGGGGTGAGATTTCATCAGTTTACCAGCAGCAAAGATAAAAGAACAGTGGCTCCTGATCTCTGAGCAGCCCCACATGTGATGGGCATAAATGAGAGGAAAGCACTTGCTGCAAACAGGGAAACAATACCAAAAGAAGAGCTCATGCAACAGGATTATGGGAAAGACCTTTTTCTTTAGGGTTGTGCACATTTATTAGAGAGTGTGGATGAGCCTGCAAAAGCTTACTCTGAATTAGTGAAAGGAGCAGGTGACTGACCTACATTCACCACGGTGCTGAGTGTTCTAACTTGTCCTACCACAGCCCTTCTTAGGGCTTGCTGTTACAACTGTGAGGTCTAAGGTTTAAATGCAATCTGAAAAAGGGGCTTCAGCATGACTCTTGTTTCTGGTTTTCCTCCTCATCCTTTTATCTTCTCATTATCTGTCTGGGAATGTAACCCACTGTAACTGGAATGCATTTGCCCACTGCTCTGTAACCAAAGCCTGCTCAAGCTGGCACTGATTTGGAGCTGATAAGGCTGGCAGAAGCACAGGAGCTGGCTCCTGAGAAAGGGCTTAGGGAATGGGCCAGGCTCATTCTGCCACTGTCGCTGCACAAGGCAGACAGACTGACACAGCTGTGAGACAGACAGGGGAAAGAATGCACCAGGTGGGGCTAACTGGGCACAGTGTCAGTGATGATCTCTCCCAGGCAGAGGACCAGCAATGCAGTGCTGGCACACAGGGCAAATAGCTCAGAAGAGCAGTTCAGGTTCCTGCTTAGTTCCATCCTGGAGCGGATTCTTTTCCTTTCCTGGTGTTGAGGCCACGAGAGATGGTGCTGTTTCCATCCTCAGCTAGGAAGTAAACTTAAAACTGGATGCACATGCTTTCATCATGCAAGGACATAGGCAAGGACATTGCTTTGTCATGAGTGTCACTGACTGTACTACCGTTGTTACATTTCTAGTTTTTAGAGACTTCACAGGAATTTGGTGGTTCTGGGAAATTTCAGACTTATTTTGATTGTGCATACATGGGTCAGTTTTGTAGCCTATGAGCATAGATGGCATTGTATTTTTTACATTTTAAGATTTTTCATGATGCATTAATGCTTGAGAAAGACAAAACAAAACACTACATAGAATGGGTATGCTGAGGAATTAAATATCACAGAAGTGAGAAGTACTAAGCCACAGGTTAGCAGCAGCCTGAAGGGTCAGAGAGTGACAAAAGAGGAACATACGTTGGGCCATCTGCAATTAGAGCAAGAACGTGGCTCAGGTCAAGGGTGTAGGTCTGCAGGTCAGGATATGGCAAACTCCGAGGCTCATTGAGCTCCATCATCTCTTTGCTATCATAAACAAAGGGAATGCCACCTTTCAGCTTGATAACATAATCCAAATTGTCTGGCGCATCATCAAGATTATAAGGATCTTCATTTTCTTCTGGGGGTGAATGGAAATCTGAAAACAAATTTACATTACAGTTAGAAGAAATAACTTACACAAAAGGCAAAATAATTACAAAAAGAACTTCCTGCTTCTGTAAATCTTAATTTCTAACAGATCTCAGTACTTTCATTAAAATCACATTCAGTTACTATAAAAGATCTGCTGTTACAACAAAGCTTTTTTTTGACGGGCTTTAGTTGCAGCCCCTCTCTAAAGGGGCCTACCTTAATTCAAACGTTATATGTCATTAGAGTTCTCTGAACCAATGCATACAGATTTAATACTATTCTTTATTAATGTGTGTTGGAATAAGTTTGAAAATGAGTTTCCAGAAGTATTTAAATTAGGATGGTTGAAGTACAGTTGAGATTTTGAACAATAAAATAGTTGTTGACTTCAGACCCACCTTCATTATTTTCTTTTCATCTTCTGACTCACTGTAGCAACTTTGGAAGTTTGTATTCAAGCATAAAATCAGTTGGTTTTGTTGTGTTTTGATTGGAATTTTTTAGTTTGTGGGGGTTGGTTTGTTTATGTGTGGTTTCCTGTGGTGAGGGTTTTGTTTGAGGTTTTTTAATAAGTTTCTTTTTTAATAGAAACAAGAAGCATAGAAGCCAAAAATTGTACAACACAAATCCAGTTTGTCCTGTGGCCTTCTGATCATAAATAAAATCACAAAGTGCCAGAAGCACAATTGGGATTTGTTCAGTACAGTTTTGTAAAGCCTTTAAAAAGTTATAAAGTTTTTTCCTACAAATCAAGTAATCACACACACTTCTAGGAGATCTAGCTTATGTGAACACTCAAACATTGTCACTCCTGTTATGAATAATCATCACTTCTTTTACAATATCTTACTAATGCATTCAGCACAAAGTGTCCTGACTGCATTTATGTCAACTGAACTATATTCTTTGGCTCGGTCTTATCAGAGATTTCTTCTTTTACCTGTTCAATTAAGCCAGACAGAAAAGTAATTACCAATCCTTTTATTTACCTAGAGCACCTGAATGTATTTTATAAACTGATACCATCCATATCTCTTATATTCATAACTATTTAGCTCAAACTTATTCTAATTAAGACATTGTGTAACAACATTTCATTTTTTGTGTCATAAGTTTAAAATCCCAACTGTAAGAAAGTTATTAACCTAATAATAGCTTGGAAATATCTCCCTGGCAGCTGTTCCAAAATATATTCCCTGTCTTGAATATTCAGCATACTGTCCTCTTTACACTCCTCCTGGAAAACAAACACTTGAAAACATATTTAGTCACCCTCTTTCAACCACTAAGCCAGTAATTGATTTAAAATGTCACTTCAAGGCTGAAAATAAGTTGTCGGCAACATGGACACATCTACAGTGGCCCATCTGTACAGACCGAAGGTTGCTCCTCACAGCCTAATCCAGAAATGAGCAGTGCAAACAGTTTAATGCACAAGCAAAGCTTTCAAGACACAACCCACCTAAGAGACAAAAATAATTTGTGACACACATAGTGGGGGAATATGTTCAACCTAATAAGCCTTGTTGAGAGATCAGTTTATTTACCCAGGCAGAATGCCCAACAAATGACTCTAGAGCTTCCAGTCTTGACCTGGCAAGTGTAGCCTGCCTGTGAAATTCCTGACTCAGGGCTTGCTAACTGGCATGTCTGTATCATGCTTCAATTTATGATGTAGATGAGCTCATCACCCCTTTTAGTTCCATATGCCAAGATGAGGAGGAATGACTTCATTTTAAACCACAGCCATACAGCTTTTTCCTAGGGGAGCACAAGTATGCTACTTAACATCCCATTTGCTTAGGAAATAAAGTAATCGATGAGAGTCTAGTCTTGCTTTTTAGGTTTTCAGCTTCAAATTTCCAAATTAGATACAGGATTTATAATTTAGGCCTGTTAGTGATTCTCCACTCAATAACAGAATAAATTACAAAGACAGTCAGAAGAGATCATCACAAAAATACTTTAATTCTGTATTTTAAAATAATGTTTGAATTTTTTAGAATGTAATTGAATATTTTTAAAAGGGTATTCACCTGGGTACACCTCATCTTCAACCTTCCATTTCTGATCCCGCATGCTGCACAGGTACTGAGATGTTGTTCTCGGGAAGCGATGGTAGGCAAGACGTGAGTACTTCTCTCGGATGAGGAGAGCTTTCACCAGGCTCTTGGCAGCTTGTTCATAGTCATCAACTGTAACCTGGAAGGAAAACCTGGATAAATATTGGAAAAAATAGCAGTTCTAGCAACAAACCAAATCCACACCAGTAACAAGGAGACTGAATTTCCAGAAATAGAAGTGTACAGGGATTGACCATAAGGATCTTGCCCAAGGAGTCAGTAAGCCAGTGACAGAAGCAGAAACCAAATACAATATACAAAACACATACAAATGTTTTTATCCTACCATATATTACCTTTTTATTGAACATCTGATTATGTTTTTATCCAAATTATTATTAAAAAGAGTATAAAACAACCTGACCTTGACTTCTGTCTAACAAATCACTGTATTCACAAAGCAATTTAGAGTTTGTTGCAGAGAACCACCATACTGGCATTTTACATTTCATGTACATATATGGGACCTTTTTTACACCCTCTAGATACAGAAAGTGGGAAACAATAGTTTCTTACCCCTGCACAGTAGTCCCCACTAATTGAAACTCTCTGGAATTCTGGTACATCATAGGGCACTTGGACTGGCACAAAAGCACTTGGAAGAACTGGCGTTGCAGGAGACAGGACAGGATTGGCCGGTGGTGCTTTCCATTCCTGAGGTGGAATTTGTAATGACAAAGACTGGGATCTAATCATCTTGAAACTTTTCTTCCTACGAATTCATGGTATAAAACATCAAATAAGCCATGGTATAAAACACTTAATACACTGGAAAACTGATTATAGCAAAGAAATCACCCCCTAGGAAATTTTACTAATGAAATCTCTCATACCACAGGAAAAAACACTGCTCAGAAAGTACTTGTGCTTTTAGCTTCTCTGTATTGACATGTCACACGATCCACACCACACACAATTGCACTTACCCTCTACACGAGTCCAATATGCCACAATTTATTTACAATCACTCTAAGATACCCTAAGGTTTTAGTTTCACTTCTCGCAACTTCAGTTTCAGCAAGTCACTGTGCAGAAGGAAAAGGTGATCACTGTGCTCACTTTAGTAAGGGTCAATTCTTACACACTGACAGCATCAGAATTCATGCAGGATCAGACAGAAACAAGTCAATGTACATATGGAAATTGTTGTAAGTTATCATGCTGTTACACACACTTCCCAGTCTTCCCAAAACTCCTCTAGTTGTCAGACAAGACTAGGCAACAAAACTTCACATACAGTCAATCAGTTCAACTTGTAAGGAAAAGGAGGAGCACCTAGTTATTCCTTAGGCAGTGTTTGATGAGACTTGAGCAGAAGGCTGATATTGGTTATCAGAATGATATCACAGCATGGCTTTGATACACAAATCCATTCCTCCCTTCAGGTGGAACTCACATAAATTTAAAAATGCTGCCTTTTCTCATCAAAGCTGTAATAGATGTGCACTTCAGATAAACCAGCTAAAAAAGAATGCTGTGTTTTCCAGTGAAGTAACCGTAATACCTCAAGTGGAACTTTGGAATATCTCTGAAGATGGAATTAATTTTCCTTACTCAGTTTAAATGTGCTTAAATGTATTTTAAATATTCATATAATATATAAATAGTATGTTATAAACTACCTGTGATAACAATTTATTTTGCACTGTGGAAATAGTCCCTACTTTTCTAAGTTAGATACCAAAATCTTAAAATGTGAGTAAGAATCACTAACAAAGAAGAAGGAACACTGGAACATTCTCTGAAAGCTGCATATTACTTCTGTGGTATTCTTAAGAATAAGAACATGCAGTGCTGGTACAATTAACACCCAAATTTCATCAAGTACTTGTAGCCACCTTGGAAATCAGCATCAGTTTTGAAAGGCAGTGTTTGATCAACTGAAACTGGAAACAGCACAAGCTGTACTTGTGTCACTGTCCCTTCAGTCCTGCAGGACAGGGATGAACACTTGTTCTGTTCCTACATGTAAACAAAATACCTATGATTCCCCTTGCTACAGTTAAACCTGTACAAAACCTGAGTTTGTTTCTGTGAGACAGATTTCCCAAATTAAAAATGAAACACACTAGTTCAGGAGGAAATACATACCAAACATCTGGTTTTCCCTTCTGTGCCTGTTTATGTCTATGAACATACCAACTGGGAAATCCACTTGCACAATTCCAAACCCAAAGTCTCAGCTTGTATCATCAGTGAGTCATACCTTAATTTAACTAAATTGACTCTTCTCCCTTCTGTTCCAGAAACATGATTCCAAGTGTTGCCCAACTGCCTTTCTGCAGCTAACCAGGTACATGGGTTTAGCTATCACTTTCAAATGCTTTCTTGCCTGTCTGCCTGCTTTTTGAAGAGTCTGTACACGTCCAACCCATTTGGTGTCAGGCTGCTGCTGAGCTCATGTGACTCCAGAAACAGCCCAGCAGTCCTGTGAAGGCAAGACACTGGAACAGCCTGACATCAGGGGAAGGCTGACTCTTTTACAGAAAAAAAAAAAAAAACAACTCACAAACCAAAGCAAGTTTGCCTTCATTACAGCCATGGGTAAACCAAAGATAGAATGCAATTTTTTTTTTTTGTTTAACGTGCACTTTTATGGCTAACAGTGGTTAGATTTTATCTCTGTGAGTAAAGGAAACCAACAAATAACCTCATTATGACAATACCACTTTTCACCTTACCCCTTGATCTTAAATATAAATTCTTTGCTTTCATCTATTTTTGCAGAGACTAAAGCAAGTATCATGCCACTGTCATTTTCTCTGTGTTAAAATTTCTTGTTTTTCTTAATGAAACAAGAAAAAGAGGGGGCAGTGTTTCTTTTTCTGACTCTTTTTACATTAAAGAGTCAGGGTTTTGTTCATTTCTACCCAGCTATGCTGTTTATTAAATTTGCATGAGCAATATCTGTGCTATTGCTGGGAACACAGCTGAGACAACCTGACCAATCCAAGCTCCCTGGGGCCCATCCTGATACCTCCTGCACAGGACAGAAGGACACCACAGGGGTGGCCCTGGTGCCTGCTGCTGACCTTTCTCCTGGAGTACTAAGAGGCAGAATGCTGTTTGCCAGGTATTTCAATACTAACTCAAACTCATCTCAAAAACTATTTTCCACTAAGAAAGCAACTACAGAACAAACCTTTTAGCTGTTTCCACAGACTGCTGTTCGGCCAGCTCCTTCTGCAGCTCCCTCTCCTTGGCCTCCTTCTGCCCAATAGGGCAGTCTTCAGGCACGGTGAAGAGTGACAACGCATCCTTGCTGTCTTCTTCTCGCAGAACTTTGGCAAACACCTTCTCTGCCAGGAGCCGCACGTGCTCGTCCACCTCGGAAATGTTCAGCTTGGGAAACTGTCGGGGCATCTCGCCTGATGAGGAGCACAGTTGATAACAGGATGAGTGAAGATGTGCAAGACATTAGGGGTTTTTCCATAGTATGCCTATCAAAATTCAGAGCTTGGAGCAAAATCAGAAGACAGTAGAACAGCTTTGCAGAATTTAAACCAGCATGCAGTACACAAGAACCACAGAGCAGCTCTACTTTTGGAGCCATGCTAATTTGTGCATCAGGAACCTCATGGTATACCCACAAAAATTCCTAAGCAATTTACGTAGAGATTTACCAGGAGATTCCACTTACTTGCACAGTCAGATAGACAATTATTTGTAATACAATGGATACTCAGCTGTGTGTCCTTGCACTGAACCTGGAAATTACATTCATTCAGTTGCTTGCCTTCTTCCTTGCTCAGTGACTTCAAGCCAACAGGCAAGTTAGAAAAGAAGGTTGTAATTTCCATGTCACCCCATCCCTTGCACAAATCAGAAAGTCATGGAACTGCTGGGAAGTGGAATAGTTGCACAACAGGCACAAAGGTAGTATAGTTAACTCAGTGACTCTTTTTTCCATTTGTAGTAGTTCATATCACATTTGTGAATTCATGTAGGAAGCAGTGAGGTCGTGGACTTCCATTTCTACTTGGTATATAAATATTACTTTTCAAAAAGAATATGTTTTATGTTTTAAATTTTTAAGTAGCTAAC
Source organism: Ploceus nigricollis (assembly GCA_013399945.1). NCBI lineage: Eukaryota > Metazoa > Chordata > Aves > Passeriformes > Ploceidae > Ploceus > Ploceus nigricollis. The sequence goes on along the minus strand of VXBC01004826.1, from coordinate 793,992 downwards.
CTTTAATCACAAAATATTTCCATTTTATACTAGCATCATTACTAAAATGCCATCTTTATTGCTTCTTCTGCAGTTTCCTGGCTTTACTTTTATTCCATTTTAATACAATCCAGAATGTGCATTTTAGCACAAATGGAAGCATTCCAGAGAGGAAAAAACACAGTGCTGATAAGCTACTGACCAGCATTATTTGTTGTGTACTATAAAGCTTTCTGAATGCCTTCAGTATGATGGAGTTTATAACAAATAAGATTAAATTCTTATTACATAAGTTAAAAATAGCTGCGAACATGTCACAGCAAATGGATCCAAGCACTGCCAGAATGTGAAGTCTGGGTCCAAAACTGGCATTTCAGAATCCTTTTTGGCTAGAAAAATGCAAATGTATTTTGTGAGATAGCATTCATTTAAATAACGACATACCCTGGAAGTCAGCATGGAGTGGTGGCAGTTTTTTATCTCTCCAGGCACAACTTATCAGGGCCCCCATTACAATTTTTCTGTAGGCATGCTGCAGGTTTCACATGTTGATATGTGATCCTTTTGGTATGTGATCCTGTTGGTTTCAGCCTAAAAGACTCTAATGTCCACCTGTTTTCACAGTTGCTTTGAGAACATTTCATAGCAATTTAGTGTTCCCCTACATTACTCTGCATTCTTATTTTATAAGAACCCATTCACATCCCAGCAGAAAAGCATCTCTGTTTTTAAGGAACTGTGGATCTGACTGTGCTGTTTTCTGCACAGAAGAGTATTTGTTTTGCAATTAGTTATTAAGTCTTCATAAAATCAAGTATAACTACATAAGAAATTTTAAAACACATACATGTTTAGCTGAATAATTCAGTGACAATGCACTACCATGTCTTAGTAGTGTCCAAATTTAGGTTTGGCTTCTCAATGCTAACCCCCAAGGAAGTAATGGGAGTCTCTCCCCTGACATCAATGAACACAATTGTCAGCAGCAGAGCCTGCCACACATGCAGCTGCCAGCAGCAAGAGCCTTTTGGGCCACTTCGGCCAGGGAAAAACTCCCTTTATACTTATTCAACTACAGTAAGAGTGCTAGCAATACTAGTACAATGTGAAATAATAATGTTTTTTCTGCTGAGCAGAAAATGCTGAACAATTTTCTAGTTTAAATGAACTTTTTCCTAGATAATTGTGACCAGAAACATAAATGCAGTAAGAAACACGCTGCATGAGAAACCATGCTGTGTTTTAAATCCTTACAATAAGATAGTGAAGAGACAGAAAGTATAGATGTAAGTACAGTTCTTTACTGACACCAAAGTTTTTTTCTTTCTTACAGAACCCAAGCTCACGTTCTCCACTCAAGGATGAGATGCTAAGGTACAGAATAGTTTGAAATGTACATTCACCCACATCACTGCTAGCTCATGGCACCGAAATGAGCCTAATAAACCTAACCTCACATAATACTTGTGTGAGCTGTGCCATCCTGAATTGGAAGAGGCTTTTGATTCCAGTATCCTTCTATTGAACTGCTGTCCTTTGCCCAAGGTGAGCAACAACTGGACATTTTAATGGGATGGGGAAGGGTATGAATGCCACCCACTAAATGCTCTTTTCCTAAACAGCTTGATCTAATAGAAAGGTTGGTTGCTCTTTAGGTCTGCACCTTTGCAGAGAAAAGAAAGCTATTTCTCTTGAAACATGCTGCACTAAAAAAAAATTAATAACAACAGATGGAATGATTACTTAAAAAGCAATTATCGATCAGGCATTTAACGGCCTTGAATCTATACCAAGCACATGCCGTGAAAGCCAGAGCCGCCTCCGAGCGCCGCGGATGCCCAGCGGGCAGCGCCGC
>VXBC01004826.1:758226-791917 GCA_013399945.1 Ploceus nigricollis | reverse complement strand
GGCAGAAGTCGCGCTGTCACATGGCTCCCGGCCGGCGCGGCAGGCAGGAAGGCAGGCAGGGAGGGAGGGAAGGGGGGGGACGGGAGCCCAGCCCCACCTGGATTCGCCTCAGCGCTGCCGCCTTCCCGAGCGCCTGGTTCAAAACTCCTCGAAAAGTGCTTTAACGTAGAAAACTTGGGTTCGAGACCAGAAAGTCGTGAGGCCAGTGCAGAATGACAGCCGGTAAGTGTGCTGGCGATGTGTCCCAATCAGAAGTGTTTTCAACAGCGTCTGCCCTTCAGTGTAGCAACGCGGTCCAGGTGCTCGTCTATGTTAAAAAATAAACAAACAAAACCCCAAGAAAATTTCCGGGTACATAGGCCAAGATAAAAAAACTGAAGCTCAAACCCAGTGTGACTCAGCAGGAATGAGGATATTAATGTGTAAAATAGTTTGACCTTATTTTAAGAGATTCTGGGCCCTGAAGCTGAAAGTTCTAGGGACATTTTTTGTGAGTTTGTGTTACAATACTTGGAGACTAACCTGAAGATGTTTAGATATAAACGTATCTTTACGGTGTAGGGAAGCACTGGGAATGCAGCGAGTGAAGGTAGTTGGTGTAAAAAGATGAGCAGAGTTAAAGATAGATGTCCCAAAGGATGAGGAATCAGGTAGTTCTGTGAACCCTCAGCTTGGTAGGCATAGAAATGCTCCATGTGTAAACCTCAGGAGATTTTGGCTTTGGAAACTCCTTTACTTCACACAGCTAGTGAAGAAATGAAGTGAAAAGAAAGGAGTTTTCCATCCCAAATCCGAGTTGCAAAGAAGAGCGGATATTTTGACCCTTAGACAAGTGGCAGCACATTCACCCTCATGTGGTCATAAAAAAGGCTAAGAATTATGGCCACAGCTGTTGTATGAGACACGTAGCAATCCAAAGCATTCAAAAGTGAGTCAACCATAATAAAAAAAATATTTAAAAACAATATTAATACTACAAAAATAGGCATTGTTTCTTAGCCTGGAAGAAGGACTTATGCTGGGTGTACGTGCTTTTCCCACAGTAATTCTGAATGTCTTCATCAGCTGCTGCTGGCAACACCCTGACAAAATATCTGCCACCCAGAAAACCACATACTGTAAGTGTCTGTACCTGTGACTCACAGCTGGCCTGCCCATTTGAGATGTGAGTAAAGCACACCTGTTGCTGCTGGCCATGCAATACACCCCTCAATTCCTGATCTATTAGTTCTGCTTCCTTCCTTTCTCCCAGCCACCTGCCTGAACTTGCTCAAACTTGCCTGCTATCAGGGCAGTTTGTCTGGGAGTTTAAGCTTGGTGTCCGTCAAATCATTATTGTGCCCTGCCTGCTGGATTCAGGTGTCCCATGGCCTTTTGGTTTTCTGTCCTCAGCTTAGCACATCAGTCTTGCCTCTGCACTTGATTTAATCTCTTCTGTGGGATGCAAGAGCTTAGCAAAGTTCCCTCTCGTGCGGACTTTGTGCCAACCGCAGTGACAGAATAACGGTTTGGAAGATAACTGTTTCTCAGCTTTCTTACACACAAACGGGCAGCTCCACATGCCCCCAGTGAAGAGAGAATGTTGCAGTGTGAGCTCACATGTTAGCAAAGCCAGAGAATTCACACAGAAAGGAGACCTTAAAATGCATTAGCAAAGAATAGGCTTCTGTGAGCGCTGAAGTACAAATCCCTAAGTGTATAGGACACAGGACACTTGTTGTAGGTGACCATGAGTATTTAAATGAGTTTTCCTTTTGTAACAAATTGGAAAACTTCAAAAGCAAACTCTGATCATAGCTGAGTAAATGCATCTACAGTAATTGAGGCATAAAGAAAATACTATTGCAAGATCTGTAATAAGAGCAGGGTGGATTGTAAGGGTAGGGTAATGGTAACAAATTAAGAAGAAAATACTCTAAGTCCTCTCACATTTTGCAGAAGCAATTACTATGGTCAGTTACCTAAGACCATTTGACTGGTGGGTCTAGTTTTCTGTCCTGTCTCTGCTCTCCTAATGACCAGTTCACATGCATCCTTGGGGAATGGCAGTAACACTGAGCTGACAGTGAAATTGCATATTTTCTACAGAGATGTTGTTGCACTCTTCCATTGGCACCTACAAAACATAAAGCACTAAACCTTAGAACACCTCAGTGACGCCAGTCAGCACCTTGTCTGCCCCATGAGGAGCCTGTCTGCCAGCCCTGTTTGTAGGTAGGTTGTACTTTTACACACCACATGCTGAAAGTAGTGCAAATGTCTCCAGAGTTATTTTAAGTGTTGGCATTCCCACTGTAAAATGTCAGTACTTTCTGAAGCCACCTGGGTGTTGGTTCACTTCTGTTGTGCAGCAAGCACTGGTTCTCTCAGGTAAATTTTGCACTTTGTAAAAATGTATTTATTTTAATCTTTTTAATCTTGCTATACAAGAAAAAGTTATCCACTTCTTTTTACCAAGTTATAGCTGATCACATTTATTTATATTATTTTTTAACGTGTATTTCTATTATGTCTTCAACTTGCTTTTAGTCTTACTTTAGAGACTACTCTTTTGGTGACAGTAATACACTCGTGATTATTTCAGTGCACATGGTATTTTCTCTTCTGCAGTCTGTCTATTTTAACAAGAGGAAACACAGTAAAAGTTTTAAATGTCAACATTTACAGAGGAATGGAACAAAATAATAAACCTCCCCTAAATTTACATCTGTATTATTAACAATTATTTTTAGAAACAGACAAATCTTGTCTGGGAGATGATTACTGCTGGAATGCATATTCATCAAAATGGTCTCTTATTTTGACTTGTAATTGTTTCAGCTGTTGTAAGAGACTGCTTTCATTTGAGCAGTGCCTTAAAAGCTAAAGGAGTTTGAATTCATTTTGTAAATAGATTCATACAACTGCCTGTGGTATTGATAATAACAAAACAACTAATGGATCAAATGAAATATTTCAATCTATAATGTACCCATTAGTGGCACCCAAGCGATATTAGATCTAGTACTTGCTTTTCTGATCTTCAGTCAGTTCAGTTAATGATATGCTTGGCACACATGCATTTACTTACTGAAGACTTACTGATATTCCAACAGGAGAAAAAAACTCCTCACACTTAAATGAAGTTATCTCCAAAAGCTAGAGGGGAGGTTTTTGCCAAATGTGAAATGCAGTTGAATTGTGTTATCAAATACTCTTCACTGTGAAGGAAGAATGATTCCTTTTTTAAACCAAATAATATAGAAAATTGTAATAATTCATAAACGGAGAAAATTGCTCCACTGAACGATTGAATGATACAAAGCCAATCACATCTGTCAGTTTTATAAAGTCAATAAATCAAAAAGCATCATATTTCTTATCTACTGCTTTTCAAAAAGCCTGCAGAAATTAATTGGGCAGATGAGTATTCAGTCCTGTAATGGAATTAGAGCAGCTAAGAACTCTTGGTGCAGATGATTTGGTCTTTATTGAGTTAAGGAGGAATTTGTAAATCTAGAAGCTTGGCTCCTACTCTAATAAAAACAACAAATTTCCTATGTTTTGGAGATTGTTCAAGGCCATTCCAGAAAGTGGGATGTGAGGTGAGAACTAAGAGGAGAAACTTTGATTAGACCAAGCTTTTCCATTAACTCCATCTTGAGTAGTTGGAATATGTACATACAAGATACTACTAGGCTTATAGAAAATGCAAAATGTTTTTTAAATTATTTGTACAGACATTAGAACTGAGATTTCTAGGTGTGGAATCCACTTCCTGGGGGGTTTTCAGCCAAGTGACATTCTCCCTTCTGAAAGGATACCGGTGAGTATAACTGTCCTGTAGTATATTATTATAAGGTAAAACACACAGAGTATGCAGATATAAACCAGTTTGATTCAAAGCAGAAATGGAAGTGAGAACTGCAGAAATTGCAAAAGGATGTGACAGTTCAGCTACTGCTTTAAAAATAAACTGGGAAAGTACCCGTACAGTCCTAATAATTAGAGTCTGAAGCAACATAAAAGAAGTTTTCCGTGAGTTTATAAGTAGAATACACAGTAATACTTTGTTGCACAAGAAAGGTTTACAGGCAAGATGGGACTCCGGTGTGTTTGGAATTGTAAGTCATCATGTGGATGTTTGGAAAGATTTCTTTCCAGCCACTTGGCAAATTCTTTGCTGGCATCTGCTAACTGCCTTTGGCACAACAGCCATGTAAAATGGTGGTTTAAAACCAGTTTGTCTCAAACCTGCTTAGCTTGGACTTTGCAAGTAGTTACCCCAGATGGAAGACTGCCTTTCTCTGACTTTATACGGAATTTGTCTGAAATTCTGGAGCTGTTCAAATAAGGAGAGATCTGAATGCATCAGACAAACCTGTATGTGTAGCTGAGTGATCTTAAATCTGAATTTTCTGAAAGTTACATTTCAAATCTGGTATGTGCAATGTAGTAGAAATAGTTTTTAAGCACAACTCTAATGTACAATGCCCTTTTACTCAACTTTGTTTTAAGAGGAATTTTATTTGCTCGGAATGAGCATAAAATAAAATATTTAGCAAGCAACAGTCTAATAAATTAGACATTACCAGTGCATGATAAATAATAAAACAGTGTAATTACAGGTCACAGAGGAGAACTCTGTGGTCTATTTTGGAGACCCCTAAAATAAAAATATTCTAAATTAGGTGATTTCTGCAAAAATCAGTACTGAAATCTAACCTGTATGTTTAGAATTAGTTTACATATAATGTTTGTAGGGAAATGCAAATTCAATTATTCAGTTCTGCATTTGTATTATTATTGGCCATTAAGTTTTCTGTAATCATTAGTGATAAGGGTTTGCATCCGGGTTCTTTGGCCCTCACGTTGGAAGTTTCCTTCCCAAAGAAGAGGTATCTGTGGAATGCAGATGGAGCACACAACTGCCCAGGAACTGGGAAATGCAAGGTAGGGTTTAAACATGACTTTACACAAAGGTCACGTATTCTTAAAGAAACCCTGGGCTAGGGGTTGTTGAACTTTTATCCTTAAATAAACTCCAGGCTAGGTGTTGCTGAACTGCAGCTTTCTCTGTCCCCAAATTATCCCCCATCTTCTCTTTGTTTTACAAGTGTATTTTCCAAGTCTCTCCTTTCACAAGTGTCAGTGAAACTCTGCAACCTCCAACCTGAGTTCATTTGTACGTGGGGGTTCCTAGTGACCATTTACAGCCCAAATAAACTTTCTTTGTGTTCCTTGCCTAGTGTTAAGCAAGCAGAGTTGGCAAGAGGTCCAACACTGAATTTTCTTATCCTCCTGTAGCAACTTAAACTTTCACTGGGAGTGGGAACTGTTTTATTATTTTTATCCAATCTGCCTGTGTAAAATCGCTGTGGCCAGGCCTGTGTTGTCTTTATGTTTTCAGTGTTTGGATGGTCAGATGTTGGATGGGCTGCTCAGGGAGGTGGTGGGATCACCATCCCTGGAGGTGTTCTAGGTGTGTCTGGGTCTGGGTGATGTGCCTGTGTGGCTTAGGGGTTACAGGGAAAGTGCTGGCGTCGTGGGGGACTGGATGATCCTGAAGGTCTCTTCCAAACTTGATGCTTCCATGATTCTATATGAAAAACTACTTCAAAACCTCCTGTCCTCTTTCCACGAAGCCCACTTAAACTATCAGCTATGGGAATCAGCAGTCTGTGACATCTCCTATCTTTTTTATTTATTTTTCTTCAGGCAGAAACAGCGCATTTCCTTTGTGGTGGGGCGGGCAGTGCCAGGCGCTCCGCTCCGCCGCCGCTCTCCGCGCTCCGGGACCGGGGTTATGTAAAGAGCCGAGTTACGCAAGGAATGCAGATTTTTCCCTTACGTAACCGCCCGCCCCTGTCGGAGCCTTCCCTGTTCGTGCCGGCGCTGCCCATACATTAACGGAGGGAAAAGCGGTACTGGTGGTGTTGGAGCATCTCTGGCTCCATCCACGCTGACCTCTTTGCTGCGGTGGCTCTTTCCACTCGCGTTTCGTGAAAGTCCCGCCTCTTCCCTAACCTGCAGGACATTTCCTTCCATTAAAATAAACAGCGCACATACCTAAGTCGTATTTGTGCCCTTTTCTGAGTCTAGGAAAGACTTTATTAATTCCCAGTTATTGCATGGAATTAAGTTAATCCAGTGTGGACAAAGGGAAGTTACAAAGTTCCATGTACCTCGAACTCTATGTTTCAGCTGCTGCCACAATTGAAGGACCTGATTCCAATGCCTGTGTCCAAAGACAGATTTCCCAGTCACTTCAGTGCCAACAGGGCTAGAAAAAAGAGCCCAGTAGCTCAGAACTCTGTCTTTAGCAGATATTAGGGAAGGTTGCAGAGATGGTGGGGCCTGTTGCTGTTTGCTTGTCCCCGCATGTGCAGGCAGAGCATCATCAGGTGGTGCACACTTGGGATGCTTTCATGGAGCAGTAGATGCTGTCAGGGCTTCTGTGCTTGATGCCTTACTCAACTCCCTCTATACTGATTTCTGATCCTGCAACTTTACACCCCTTTCCTTTCAGATTTAGTGACCCTGATAAGTTGGGGTGGGTGGTTTGCTCAGGGGTTTTTTTTGTTGGTTGGTTTTATGTTGGTTTCAGGGTTTTTCCCCCTTTTCCTTGGCCTTGTTTCTCCATGAAAAGGCCTTGAATTCCATGGACACGTTGAAGGATTGGTGTAAAGGAGTGCTCTGCTCAGGGCTCTGTTCAGGTTCTCTACTTGAGCATTTTTGACCATACACCTTCATACCCCTTTTCTTTTTCATGTGTTCCTAAAGCCCAGGATCTGTGGGGAGGGTCTCTGTATGTAATAAACTCTTTGCTGGATCATGTAGTGGAAAAGAAGGGATTTCCATAGGGAGCAGCTTCAGCATGGACAAATCTCTTGGAGTGTCAGGTAGAATAGAGGCTGGAGCAGATGGCAGAAGGTGTGGAATGGAAGGTGACCTGCTGGATTAGTCAATGTTTGAGTGGCTTATTCGTGTCATCTCCTGTACAAGTAGTTGGTAGTAGGGAAACAGCCAGTCTTCTAAAATCTAGACTACAGTGGAAGAAAAAGTGTTGAACTCAATGCCTGCCTTCCCTAATATTTAATTGCTGAGTTTCAACAACCTTTTGTTTAAAAAACAGAAATATCAGAAGAATTTAGAACTCAAATGGGTAGATAATTAAAAAATAAACCATCATGTTGGCATTTCTTCAACTTTGTTTTTTTCAGATCAATTTAGTTTTTCTTCAAAAGTCATATGAATGAAGTATAAAATTTAAACTTATATGTGCTACCCCCAAACAATGGGGAAAGGTAAATTTGCTGTATGCAAACATTCATTTAGTAATCTGGTACTGAAACTGGATATTTGCTAAAAGAGCAAGAGTAAACTTCACCATCCCTCAAGATAACTTTTCAGCATTTTGCAGTACAGCAGGAAGGAATGGGTGCTGCCATGCCTTTTCCTTGTGCCAGTGTGACACAGATGGGTGCAAAAGGTTGCAAGAGCATATCCACAGCTTAAAACCACTTTTGCCAACTTTCTCTGTGCAAGGGGCCAGAATACTTTGTTTTCCATCCTTAGGCACCATGCAGTCATTCTGTGGATAAAATTAACTGTGAAAATTCAGTATAATACAGGGGAGAAGCTGAAAGCCTTTTTGCCCCTTGCACTGGCTATCAGTTCCATATTGCTCAAAGGATGAAGACAATGATTTTTTTCTATCTTCTTTTCTTTTTTTTTTTAGTAGTATCTGTGACTATCAATGGAACACACTCTGAATGGTATTTACTTTTCAAAACTCTGTGCAAGCTTGGGAAATGCTGCATTTAAAAAGCTAATGGAGCCATCTAGCGTTTAAAAATTACAGTTCCATGGTGTTTGGACTTGTATGTGCAAGACAACAGGTACAATCTTCGTGGTCAGAGAGGGAAAACAACTCATAATGTTTCATATTAATCCCTGACAGCCCCTGATTCTTACAAAATGTACAGTTATGGGTGCCAGAATTGACACTGTTAAATTGCATGTGGTGATTTCCATTACTTCACTAGAGACACCCAAGTCTAGACAAAAAGGTTTTCTTATATTTATGCTCAGCCACTTTCATATATCATCATTTTCAGCTATATGTTTTCATTTCTGCTTGGCATTTAGACCCTTCCAATACCTGTGCTGCTCCCTCGCCTGCTGTTTCAGGGCATGCACACAAGACACATTCACACAGCTCACAATTTACATTGATTTTTTTCCTCATAATTTCTTGTGCTGAGCTCAGATATAATTGCTCAACATTTGTCATCCACAGTCCTTTCCCCCATTAGATATTCACATGGTCATTTTCTGCATTTGTGGATAACTTCTAGAGACAAAGAAACACAATTTTTGTATGTTTAAATAATTATGTTTAAATAATTGGGCTGGCTTTATTCTCCTAATGTAACCTAGGAAGGTGATTGCAGATCAACTACTCAACAAAAAGACAAAAGAAAATTTTGCTGCCCTGTGGAGAAAAAATTGGGGTCAAAGCAGAGACTGAGACAGTCTATCAGCTTCTGCTGGCATGGCAGATGTAGGACAGAGGACAGGAGATGTCACACCAGGAAGAGCCACTGATGTTTCTGAGACAAGCCACCTCTTCCTGGGTCCATGGCAGAAGTCAGTGTCCCATGATAATTTTTCTTTTTTTTTCTTTCTTTTTTCTTTTTTTTTCCTGTCCAAGTCTAGTCTAATCATACAGATTTGGTAGACATAATGCAGTGATTAATTTAAATCCTAATGTCCATTTAGCAATCTAAAATATGTATAATTCAAAGGTAGGGCAGACTTTAGACATGGGAGCTGACCTCACCTAACTTTGGATGTTTGAAAGATAGTGGTTAAATTTAAGCTGATGTTCTAAGGTTCTTTACAGTCCATAAGATGAAGCAAAAAAAGGGTTTATTTTGATCTCCACATAGGTGCCTACAAATGCTGGAGCCAATCCCACATGGCTAGCAGTAACTACTGAAAATCAGCTGCTTACCAGGAATCTCAGAGTGAGTCAGAGTTATCGTAGTTCTTTTGGAAGCTACTTCTGGATGGCCATCTTAGGCAGGAGAGGCATGATTCTAAGAATCATTTAACAGATGGATTCCTTCTAGTAGTTGCCCAGTGTGGTCAGGAAAGGAAACTGAGTCTTGTGCTTTATAAACCTGCATTGGTTATTATTGCTGGTTCTTCTGCCCACTATACATTTTAAGTTTTTAAAAACAGAGTTTCTCCACTGATAATTTTGCCAAAAGTCAAAATTAAGGCCCCAGTAATACCACAGTGCACTACTGCTGTATTGTATTTACTGAATCCCTTCAAAGGGACTATCATATTATCACTGTGACCTCAAAAAAATGTTAGTCTTGTTTAATCATTAGAACAAAGAGCTGGAGGCCAAAAAGCTTGTAATGTCACAGCTAGGGACAGAGGAGAGCCAACAGTGTGGTTTATAGAAAGGAGACCAGAAAAGACCTGTCTGAGTCAGTGGAATGTTTCCATTTCTCCCAGCTGATGTAGTGCACAAACCCATGATATATCCAGTTTCCCCAGACTTTCAGATTACATTAAAGCAGGTCCTGTGCCAAGCTGTGCTGTTTACAAAGCTTCTGTCTACACAAAGAAATCAACTGATAGAGCTCTCATGGCATAAAGTGAGCTTTTCTAAAAGCTGTAACTAGTTATTGTAGAATAGCTTATGCTACAGTGGTTACACCCATCACCTTCCCTGGAGAGAAGAAAATCCATTACAATATTCTAAATGTGAACTCATTGCACACTTTTGCAGCATTTTCTTCAGAACTCTACAAATAGGCAACTTAAAATAACATTCTGAATGACATTAGTTATCTTTGAACAGTTAACTCTAAAATCCAATTACATTACTTGGAATGCTTAGTAAAACTTTGATTGGAGGCCATTAGAATTAAGAATGAGAAGAAAGAGGAATTATCAGAGGGAGGAAAACTCCAAAGGAAAGAGAATGAATAGCAACAAAAGGAAAACTCTAAAGGAGAAAATCAAAGCACAGAATTAACAGTCAAGATGGGAATGTTTCCTCAACTGAGAAATGATGGTGGTTGTAAGCCTGAGTGAGCTACAGCAGTACAAAAGTAAATAGGATATCCTGTAGATCTGAATGCCTGTACGCCACTGATATCAGTGTGCACCTTGCTGGTTTAAGTGCATCACAGAGACCTAAATTCAGACAAGCTCATTACACATGGAATCTGGCCTTCTCTGCAGAATGACTTTTCATATCCCCAATGCCAAGGCAATATTTTCCCCACATCATGCCCATGTTTGTTCTACCAGCCTTTTCACTGCTTGCTTCACTTATTCCCAATATGTCAGAGCCCAACTCTGGCATTTCACTTTGAGGATCTTTTAAAAGAACTGGGTTTTTGGATCTGTTTTGAACAGGGCAGAGCAACTTAGTGTTTGTCTCCCTCCCTGTGGCAGACACTTCTGTCCTCTAAGCAGACTTAAAAACTATGACAGATTAAAGGAAAAGTGTGTTATTTCCAGATGTGTGGCAGGAGCTGTGGAGCAGGGGAAATGACAAGGACCCAAGCTGTGCAACAGGAACCAACAAGGACAGAACACAGCAGCAGAGCCTCCTCTCTCAGACCTGCCCTGAGATACTGTATGAGATGATGTGCACAAGTCTGTCAGTTTCCCACACAGTCCATGGACAGGATTTTCAATCCTTGAAGGACCAGGAGCTAAAGTGATTTTACAGAAGTGTTGCTTCTTTTATTTTCATAATTCAGGAGCAGATAAAAGGTTACCTTGATCAAAAATAGAATCATATTTGTGATATTTGAGGGAATGTTATCTATGTAATGGAAAATTTTCTCCCTGTTTTTAATGTTCAGGTGTGTTTTTTAATACCTGTGCATGAATGTGTATCCACATCTGCTAAGAAAGCCTTTCTGTCTGAGATTAGGAATGAAAGGGAGTCCTTTGTTTTAAATCTTAGTTTGACCCAGTTAGACAAGGAAGTTAGATGAATGTTTTACCCCAAATGCTTCATCAGGGGAACAAAACTTCAAAAAAACTGGAAACATGGGACAGGAAGTCTGAATTAATGGCAGGAAGTGAGACCAGAGCAAGTGGACTGGGCAGGAGAGACTCTGCCTGGAGCTTGTAGAGCCAGGTTCTAGATAACTCCAGACAATGTGGTATCTACTTGTAACAAGTGACTTAAGAGGTGTCAAGAAAATACACACTGTATTTCTTGGTTTATCCACATGAAGAGCTGTAAAGTGCTACAGGTGACATGAAATCCAGCACAGCAGTTTGGGAGGCACACCTTGGTGCAGTTTGGACAGATCCGTGCACCAAGGGTGAGTAGATTGCTCCACAAAGAATTCCTTTGTGTGAAGTTATCACAACATAAGGACTTTTTAATAATGTGGAAAGAGGTAAAAATGAGAGCCAAGGGCAGTAGGGGGAAAGCAGCAAATTCAAATGAGAAGCTTGTGTGCTGTTTTACAGTGTGTGTGATTAATAGGTGTCAAGGAAGGTGCTGATTTTCCACCTCCTGATGTTCTCACTCCAAAGCAGTGTACCTTTCTGGAAGCAATGCTTCAGCTGAACAGAGCTGTGGATCTCAGCATAGTAATGCATGGGTAAAATGGAATTGCCTTCACAAACAGGAGTCAAACTCAGAGAGCTGTCGTTTCATCCTGCCCTTAAATTCTCTCAATCTGTGAAATTTCTTAGTTTTGACTTACTCACCCAAGATTTCATATTGCTTCTTTCTGCATGTAGTTTGATATTCTAAATTTGTGCCTGAAGGCCGGAGGTGCCTTTTTTGTTCTTGTTCCTTAAACACTAACTTGAAGGCTGAAAACATTCCTGTTTTTCCAAATCTGGAAAAATGCAAAATGGTCATATTACCAAAGGGAGAGAGAGGAGGGGAAAAAAAAAAAAAAAAGAAAAGGAATACTGTGTACCCAACAAAATAGAGGCAAGAATGCAAGAATGCAGGAATGTAAATGTGTTACAGGCTGTTATTAGGATTTTGGATGCAAAAATAAAACTTAGAAAAACTGAAGATTTGAAAAGGCATAATACAATCCAATTTATTTAGACTAGAAATTGCCTTCCCTAGATTGCTAAGGTGACAAGAAAAATTATGAAAAGAAGATAATCATATTTGTTTTAAGTCTGGCAGTTTCCACTGAAATGTCTGTCTCTCTGTAATAGTTTTTTTGAAGGAAGTGCCTTGGGGAATTACTAGAAAAATGATCTTTATTAAGTGTTCATGGCCATCTGAACTATCCACCCATCCAGTATAAATGTGTTCTGGCAAAACAAGTGTTTGTGTTGCCATGGCCTTTCCCATGATGTTATTTTCTTAAGCAAAAGCATTTTTCTAGCTGAGATCTTAACAAGGACACAGGCAGGGCGCCATGATTCAGTCCTTGAAGAGAAAAATAATGATTTGGAAGGAATGGTGAAGGAAAAAGATGGTCTCAGAGGGGGTAGAACACAAGACTTAGATATCTGGTGTCTCTTTTGCCCAACAGAAGCAGTGATTCCTTTCACTAATCACCCCAGTTGTGCAGGACAGTAGTGCAGCCTCCACCAGCCCTGCAAAAACGCTGATGAGCCCAGTGCTGAGATTCTCCTGAGGCATCCTCAGGATAGGGAAAATCTTCCTTAAAAATAGTAGCTCAATTATTATTTGCTGAGCAAATCACACGCCTCAGATACAGGCTTCCAAAAATCAGGTCACAGGGCCCTGTGCTGTGCAAAGGTACAGGGATTCTGCACAAAAAATATTTTCCCAAGGTCTGTGTGGATCCATGTGTTGTGTTTGCAAGGTTTTAACTGTTCTGTATGCTTAGGTTTGGGTTTTTTTCTGCCTTTGTTCTGCAAAATCTCTTTGGGAAGGTGCTGCCTAAGGGTTTCAAGCGTGCTGCCTAAGAATTTCATTTGCCAAGGTGCTGCCTTGGTTTCTGTTCTCTGGTGAATACCTCTGCAAATGAAAGTGATTGTGAATTTTACTTTGTTTATGGATTTATACTCTGGGTTTAGATTAATATCAAAGTGTTTGAGCATAAAAACAGGTGAACAGATCTCATAAGCATTGAACAACATTATAAAGTCACAGTGACTGAAGCAAAACTAATGGGTGCTTACATAAAGTGAACAAGGACAAGGCAGGTGTTGAGTTCCCCTTTCTCTGCATATCTTCCCAAATTCCAGTAATCATCACTTTCTGAGGCAGAGGTCATCTCTGAATCCGTCTGCTTCCCGTTTGCCAAGGGGCCACAAATCCTTTTGGAAGGAATAAAACCAAAAAATTATGAACAGCAGGACCATAGGCTGGGGCTTAGCTCTCAGAGGGTTTTGATGAGATTTGGGCTTTTTCCTTCCTTCAGCTCCTGTGAGAAACCTCTCTCAAACTGCTTTCACAGCCCTGTAGCTCCACAAGTCAGATCAGAATATTGATCTCAACAGAAAATATAAAGGGAATAAGGTCCATGAATGCTGAGTGTAGGTCCAAATCCAGTTACGTATCCATTTGTAGAAGAGAACACATTACCAAAAAATAAACCAAAACAAAACAAACGAAAAAAACCCCAACAAGTAACAAAAATTAAAAACAGTAGGCTTGTAAAAATAGAATGGGCAGAGTCATCATGAGAGGGTGAGTTCACATCTCACTGATACCTGAACACAGCACCATTTTAGCAAACAGATCAATTACAGAATTATGGCAAAACAAACAAAGCAACACAGATCATTTTATTTGCCATTAAATGAAATTAATTAGTGTGACACTAAGGCAGCAAATAGCATTTGATATAAAGAATAGGATATGTTAGAACTTTGCTCCAGTGTGTAATGTGTTCCCCTAACTACTGAGACCCATTCACTCTCATGCTCCTGCACTGAAAGTACTTTTAGAAATCCCAGGAACAGAGCTCTGCTCCATCCTCTGGGAAGCAATTCCTCAGCCTACCACCTCACAATAAGTTCTTCCTGTTCAAGTCAACACTTACCTGCCATCTCACTGATATTGCTGAAGTATCTTCAATAACATGTACTTGACATCTTCATATTCATACTCACTGAAAAAAATCACAACATATCTAATCTAAAGCTAAAAATCCACAGAAAGAACATGAGGAAGATGAGCTAAATCCAGTTTGCTTTATGCAACTAATTCCAATGAAATTAAAAGGCTATTTAGGGGGGGAAACAAACTTACAGCATTACATAACACCAGTCATATCTTTTTTTAATACAACCTTTTGAAATTAGATTAGAGAGAAAATTCCAAGTTAAGATTTACTCAATTAATTCTCCTACTCTTGCAGTTCAAGAGGGACATGTCTGATGCATGAAGCAATAGTGGAGCTGCGTGCTGTGGGATGTATCTGGCTCATGGCTAAATCCTAAGTGGATTTAGTTGTAACAGTGTGGTGCAGGGAGCTTGCAAGCTCCATTCAGCAAGAAGAGGGTTGACCTGGATAGTGATTCTGGAACAGAGGGAAAGGGAATGAGCTGCATGGGATGTCAAGGCTGACAGGAGAGCAGCAAAGATCACCCAGAATGTATCACTTAAAGGGAGGCATTCTGAAGTTGATGCTGACAGGAATTCAGAGATGTGGGTAAACCAAAAAAACAGATCTAGAGGCTGGAGATAGGGCTCTAAATTGAGTTTACTGGTGCTTATCTGCTGCTACAAACAGTGACAGTAACTTATAGGTGTGCCTATAATTTATAGTTGTCAGGAAAAATGAGTTAAAATAACCTATGAAAAATGAAAGCTTGTAAAATAGTCCACCTTCAACAAAATGCTGGAGAACACAATGTAGTTACAATTTACTTCCAAGTATGTACTTTTTAAAATGAAAATTAATAATACATTTAATTAATACAGAATCATTAGGAATGACATGTTTTACTGAGGAAATAATTATGAATTTCTGAATATTGCATACAAGTTATGTGGTTCCCACGATGAAATATTTTAGCTGTTTATCTTTGGAAAGTATTTAGAATTGTCCCAGTTTCTTTACTGGTAAATAATTTATTTAATGAAATACTTTAAAACTATTCTTCCATAACTTGTAGAGAACACACCAGTTCTCAATCCACCTCCCTGTTCACTCCTCTAGTCCCCACTTCCTGAGTTTGCCTATGAGGATGTTGTGAGAGACAATGTCCAAAGCCCTGCTGAAGTGAAGGCATACAAAATCCACTGCTCTCCCCTCACCCCTCGAGGCAGTTGTTTCATCATAAAAGGCAATCAGGTTGGTCAAGCATGATTAACCCATAGTGAATCCCACCTGATTCCACCTTCTTGGCTTTCCTGTGGACAGAGATGGCCTCCAGAATGAGGCTCTGTCTTCTTTCCAGGGACTGAGGTGAGGATGACTGGCTGGTAGTTCCCTGCGTCCTCCTTCTTGCCCTTTTTGAAGACTGGGGTGACATTTCTTCCAGTCCTCAGACACCTGTCCTGAGCACTGGCACCTTTCAAAGATGATCATGGGCAGCCTCACTGTGAGGTCTACCAGCTCTCAGCACTTGTGGATGCATCCCATCAGGGCCCATGGATTTGTGGATGTCAAGTTTGCCTAGATGTTCTCTAACCCAATCCTCCTTGGGAAAGGGAAGGTCTTCCTTCCAATGTTCCTTTACCCTGGTCTCAATATAATATCAGCTTTGCAATTTAAATTAAAATTGAAAATTTAAATTATTCAAAATTTTCTAACTTTGCAATGTGTTAGCTTCTTCCCAATATGCATGTGGCACTAATCAGACCCCCAGTTCTCTTCATATTTCAAAATTAGCTATGTGCTTCAAAATTTAGAGTAAGATTTGACCCAGAACCTTGTTTATTATGTAAATGAACAGTAAGATAACTCTTTTGCTTAGGGCTTGAGGATGGGCAATGGGAGATGTGGATTCTAATTTACAACCTGACTATTAATCTTGAAAAAGCTGTTAAGAACCAACATTTATTTGAGGTCTTGATGGTTTGTCTGTCAATTAATTAGCTGTCCTTTATGGTCTACTATCATGGTCCTTCTGATGCAAGCTGAATTGCAATAGTCTAGTTGTATATCTCTTATGTTTTAGATAAGAATGACCTGGTAATGTATTTCACTTTTAATTAGCAATTGAACAGCATAAGTTCATTTTTCCACTGCTTTTTAAATGCCAATGCATGATAAATAAATAGCTTAAGAATGACTGTCATCATTGTCTGTCTCAGGGAAGGTATTATTCATGTCCCAAGTCCTTGGAGGAATTAAATTCTCTGTTCAGATTCATGAACAATAAATTGTTAATTTCTAGCATGGAAATTAAGATAGTTGTGAACACCCAACTGACACAGTGGGATTCAGCAGCAAGGAAAGGCCTTCCCAATGCCTGTGGCTTGCTTCTGCCTGAAATTTTCACCTCTGCTGTAGGGACAGTTGAACTGCATGAAAAACTGGTCCCCAGTCACCACATTCTGTAGCACAGAATCAGTGATTTTATAGTGGAACAGCTTAGAAACCATAGAATCATAGAATGACTTAAGTTGAGAAGGTACCTTAAAGATCATCTGGTTCCAACCCATGATGCAGGGACACTTTTCACTACATCAGGTTGCTCAGAGCTCCACCCAGCTTGGCCTTGAATACTTGCAGGGATGAATGGATTATTCCATTTCCCTGTTGTGGGATGGGTTATTCCATTTCACTGCTGTGGGAAAGAGCAAAGGACAGTCATAGAGACAGGCAGCTGAAGGCCACCATCAGTTAATTTTGCCAACTGCTACATGTACTGAATCCCTGCTTTCCAGAAAGTGGCTGGGCATGGCCTACTGTTGGGAAGTAGAGAATTAATCTTTTGATTTTCCTTTGCACATGGCCTTTGGTTTTGCTTTATTAAGTTGCCTTTACCTTGATCCAC
Organism: Ploceus nigricollis; assembly: GCA_013399945.1. NCBI lineage: Eukaryota > Metazoa > Chordata > Aves > Passeriformes > Ploceidae > Ploceus > Ploceus nigricollis. Next base: position 774,988 of record VXBC01004826.1, on the reverse strand, counting down.
AAGTTCTGTCCTGTCTTTACTTTCTCCTCCTCTGTCCTGATGAGGAGAGGAGTAGTAGAGCAACTTGGTGGGCACCTGGCTGCCAGACAAGGTCAAACTCCTGCACTATCTGATAGATTTTTTGGAAATGTTGTGATGGATTTTATTTTGGTTGGATGCATTTTTATACCCGTAAAGATTGTGATAAGGCCAAGAAATGGAAATGCATTTTTGTCCAAATTCTGTGTTTATCTTCTGTGTTTGAAGGGCTGAATGACATTTCCCAAACTATTCAGTTGTTCGTCAAAAGTTGGAGGATCTACCAGAACATGCTCCTCTAGTATTTATGAACTATATGATTTCAAGCATCTTGTTGCCAGGGTTTGAAATAGTGCTAAGGTCTCTAAATCTCTGGTATAATCCAGAAATTAACTAATTGTGAATCTAATCAGTTCCATAAGGAGATCAACTACCTTAGAACACTGAGGTCCCCCATTTTGAAGATGTTTGTGGCAAGTGGTCTCTGATTTGAGACTCCTAGAAAGAATTTGAGAACAGGGGTCACAGATCTCTAGCACAGTGGTGAAGTGGGTGAAGGGGGTGTTTCTTTGGGGGTTTCTTAAGTTATTTTTGCCCTAAACCAAATTAGCTATCAAGATGTTACCAGTTTTGTAAAACAATGAAACCTCTTGTTCTGCTCTCTGGGATTTCCTGTAATTGCATGAATGGAAGACAAAGAACAGGGGCTGTGTACATTGGGGCCCTCAGAAAGGGGACTGAGGCCAGTGGTGGTGTCTCCTCCTTTCAGGAGGCTGTGATGTGGTTATGAGACCTGGAGATTGGTTTGAGTTCCCATACTATCTAAGAGACAGCCATTATAAAATTAAGCCACTCGAGGGCATGTCAGTGTTGGTAGGCACTAGACAGCCACGCTGCTTGGTGCTGGGCCGTTCTGCAGAGCCTGCCCTGGGAGATATCCCAAGGATACCCACGGAGTATGAAAGGAGCAATCAGCCAAGAAAAGCAGGAAAAAGTGTTCTTTTGAAGTGGGGGAAGGGATGCTGTTTGTTTTCTGATTTTAATCTGCAGAAGTCCAAGAAAGGGAACCAAAAAATTACAGAGTGAGAGGACTGAACTGGAGGGGAGGAGAGTAAAAGTATCGTTTACATCAAGAGTAGCCAGACCACTGTTTAAGCCTTGGAACTTCATTATTCTTCATCCAGCTGGCAGTCTGTTAGAAGAATCCTCCTGACTCCTGGGTATACAGATTTTGGAGAAATGCAGGTTTTCCCATTTCCACTCTTGCAAGAGTAACAATTTCCTTGCCAGAAACACCAACATGGGGAAAGCTATGTATCTGGAACTCTGTCCTAGAGTAAAGTCAGAGAGAGCTCAGTTGCTGCTTCAGGACCCCAGAGGGGGGCATCCAGGACAAAGCCAAGAACAGTCAGTGTTGGTGTTAAAAACAGGTAGCCAGCTGCACTGTGTCTCTGTGCACAGAGATTCCCTCAAAGTGCCATATTAGCCAAAGCCTCTGCTGTACTGTACAAGTCAGAATTCCAAAGGTTAACTGCTCTCTGCCAGAAGAAACTGGTTTCTGTCTCCTGGTTTCCTGCAGAGCTTTCAGAAGCAGAACATAAACGTGTCACCAGAGCCACAGTGGTTTGTCCTGCCTGGCAGCCCCTGAAAACCCACATCTTCACTGATGCTTTTTGGCCTAAGTGTTTGAAAATGTGTCACTGAAAGGTGCTTGCAGGCAATGGACATTTCTCTTTCCTGCTTCAGTAAAAATGTCCGTCCTGGCAAGCTGCAAGGAGACAAACTGTGGTGCTGCCTGAAGAAGCAGTACCAGCCATGGCTTTTTTTGTGGTCAGTGACAAGGGGAGCAGAAATTACAGCTCTCAAGGTAAAGTGTCTGGATCTTCCTTGACACAGCTGATCCAGGCTGAAGTGTGCCTTGATATTGCTGTGAGACCAGGAAGTCTTTCTCTTTATTGTCTGTGTTCTTTTCAGTGCCTTGTAGTAACCAAAACGACAGGTAAGAGACCCATTCAGTGGCATATGATAAAGAGAGAGAGAAATGTGGGGCAGAAGAAGGTATTTTCTGGAGAAAAAATGGGGACTGGGGGAGATAAACTGAGCTTGATTTTGTTATTTGTGTTGAGTTCATCAACATAAACCACATGCCTGTAACTTTTAAATATAATACTCTCTATTGTAATATAAAATAGTCTTTATAAACTCTCTTACCACTTTGTGTTTCAAGGCATTTTGAATTTTAAAGTCTTCAGCCCAAGCAAGAGCATGTCCACATGCACTACCTAACCTATTTAACCATGCATATATGTAACTTTTTAAAGAATTTTATATAGAGGGGAACTAACCAAAATAATAAAACCAGATAGTCCTGAAAACTTAACACAATAGATTCAAAATTTATGCATTTCCCATTTTCTTACATTTCCAACCAGCTTTTTCCAAAGTAAAAGATAAACATCTTGACACTGCTGTACACATGTAGATTTCATTTGGATTTTCAAAGGTCAGTGCAGAGGAACTATGTACTTTGGAAATCCATTTAGGGGCACAGATACTATTCTTAGATAGTAAACAAATGAGTATCAGTACATCAGGTCATCTATGCCTCTAGCTGAACATTCCACAAACTTACTAAGAAGTCCACACCTAAATATATCTGATACTAAATATTGTGGTATTCTGGGATCCTATATATCTTATCACTTCTTAGATTTAATTCTTGTTATCAATAAAAGGTGTCCTTAGTCAGATACGTCATTTCCCAGCTACTTAGAACTTCTGGGTTAGGTATTGTTGTCCATAGTGTGTGCTGTTACTTGCACTTATTTTTTTTTGGGCAACTTTTATTGCACAAAGAACCTGTATTGTTGTTCTGTGAAGTGTACACAACACAGGAGTACAAGAAACAAGAAACAGTGTCACCAAGCCCAGTAAGAGTAAGGTTTTGGTAAAAGAAGTAACTTAATTCAGGGGCAGAGGTGTCCCTACATGCTCACAGACATGGCCCCCATACCAGCTCATTTTTCTGATTCTGTAGTTTCTGAAATTTTCATCAAATGTAGCTGTGTTGAAGATTAGTACCTCAATCCATAGGTTATCTGTGTAGCCACATTCTTCACAGGTAGCAGTGAGGCAGGAAAGTAATTGTAATTTAGCATTTGGGAAGTTGGCACACACTTTTATGTCAGCTTCCCTTTTTAACTAAATGCTGTTCCAAAACTCTTCCATTTTAGACATGGATAAAAATAACTCAGAGATTGGAGGAGCTTTTCAGACAGGAGCCAACAAAACAAAAAATCCTGCTCTATCTCTGCCCAGGACAAGCAATATTTGAATATTCCAGGCATTTTCATAACAGTTGGAGTTGCAGAAAATCTGTACTGAACACAGACCATAATCCTTCTAATGGCATGTTAAATTTGTTGAGCACTCTGGCAGTGGGCCAGTTTTCTGGTAATGTTAGGAAGGGGTTAGGTCAGAATGACCTAGACATATGCAGAGAAACCATTGCCTTCCCAAGGCATTCTGCTTGGGATAATCATTCTGGAACCTCCAGCAAGGAATGCCATAGCAGTGAACTTAGGAAGGAACATCTGGGCTAAGGAGTGCTACAAAAGAGACATAAGCCCTCTGCTCTGAGGGTTTCTGGTATATTTACTTTTTTCTCTTGTTTCAGTGGCACTAAATATTTGAGAGAAGTCCCAGGAAATCCAGAACAAAACACTAAATGTGTCATGGCAAGCAAATATATTTTTCTCCTCCTCTTGATTCCAAGGCTGTGAGCTAAATCAGGATATTTGCTTTCCTTTGCCATCCACTTTTAACACATAAATAAAGCAACCACTCCTCTGTTGCAGTGTCTGAGGTAGCTGTAATCACCCTGTTGACTGGCAGTAATTGGTGTTTGCTTCGGTCATCTTTAAAGTCATGCTAATTAAAACTGATCTTCCTACTCACATATTGAAAGAAACCAGTATCTGGAGGCAAGATCATCTGGGGAAAATGTTAATAAATCCTCAGGCACCAATGTCTGCCTCCCTCAGAGCTGGCAGCAGTGGCCTTCCTGTTCCAAAAGAACGCTTTGTCATGGTGTCGTGGTTTCACCCCAGCCAGCCACCAAGCTCCAGGCAGCTGCTCACTCACTGTCCCATGGGATCAGGGGGAGAATCAGAAGGGGAAAGGCTGCAAAACTCATGGGGTTGAAATAAAGACAGTTTAATAGGAAAAGCGAAAGCCATGCAAAACACAAACAAAGCGAAACAAGGAATGAATCCCCTTCTTCCTGTGGGCAGGCAGGTGTTCAGCCATCTCCGGGAGAGCAGGGCCCCCTCACGGTACCAGTGACTTGGGGAGGCAAAGGCATCACTCCAAATGTCCCCCCGCTTCCTTCTTCTTCCCCCACTTTATATACTGAGCAGGATGCCATACAACATGGAATATCCTTTGGTCACTTGGGGTCACACAGGCCTGGGCTGTGTCCCCTGCCAGCTTCTTGTGCACCTGCAGCTCCCTCGCCAGCGAGGCCTATGAAAAGCAGAGAAGGCCTTGGCTCTGTGCAAGCCCTGCTCAGCAATAACAAAAACATCTCTGTATTATCAACTTTGTGTTCAGCACAAATCCAAAGCACAGCTCCATTCCAGCCAGTGTGCTGACAATTACCTCAGTCCCAAAGCAGCATACATCTTCTCTGGGCTCTTGCCTTCTCCATGTGCATCAGTGATTCTACCAGTAGGACCAGGAAAGCTCATTATGCTGTGTAGCAAACCAGCACATATTGATGGCCAACACTGTGTGAAAGCCAAAGATGTTTACTATTTTTTCTGAAGTTTCCTTTCACCAGTTCTTCACTGGAGCATTTCTTGACCATCCCCAGAGACCTGCAGAACAGGGAATAGGAAACACAGAGAGAGGAGGAAGAACTAAGGAATACAGTGTGCAATTCTCTCAGGTGTGGGCTTTAGTCAGGACACTGGGATCAGTACCAAATGCCCCATAAACTCTTTAATTATGGCATGGTTTAACACTGCCTTGAGGTACCTTCAGCAGGCTGTGGCAATCCTAGTTAAGCTGGTTTGTTATGGAGTGAGCAGGAAGTGCTCACCTTGGAGCCCAGCACGCGGCTGGCTGTGCTGGTTCAGCTGGGTGCTGGCCAGCCGGACACTCACGGGCCACTGATGTTGGGTAAGGGGAGACTGGAGTCAGAGGCTGCACAGCAATAGGATGTCCTTGTTCTGTAACATCTGTAAAGGCTTCAAGGTGGTTTGAAATCAAGCAAAATAGTTTTCAGAGGATGCCTTGCAGTTTCATAAGATGTTACATGCTTTCCCTTACAAAAATGTGAAAGAGCTGCCAGGAAAACTGAAATAAAGAACTTGAAAACCAGATTAAATAGATACCAGTGAATTTTCCAGGACTCTTCCATCCTTTGTTTTCTAACTTGTTAATACAAATGCATTACAAGTAGGTCAGCACTAATAAGAAAGTTATAGTGTTTGCATTTTGTCCAGTTTTAACTAATGCTATGTTATTTCATCAGTGTTTTTTGTAAACCACTGATAAAACTAAAGATGTACTTGTTTCAACATCATCCGTAAGATGTTGCCGAACTCACATTAAGTATATACAAACATTTTGTAACTAAAGATGCATGTGCATCATTTTATGTATGTTATCATTTGACAGCATTGTCATAAAATGCTATTTTTAGTGCCACTGTTGTCTCCTTTAGCAATTTCATTTTTTGTTATTCTGGCAAATGCAAAACTTGTCAGAAAATATACAAAGAACCACAGAAATTGTAGGTTCCAGATGACAATAAAAGCTACAAGTTGTCATGATTAATCCAGATTTACAGCATGAATGTTAGCTTTTCATTACTCTGTAGTAGAGGACCATACAAAGAAAATAAACTTATTATGTTGGTGTCAGACATTTTGACAGCTTAGTAGACATTGCATTCCTATTTTCTTTCCTGTCTCATGTGGCACTGCTGTCTTCCATACCATTTAGCAGTTGCATAATTGTTCCCTTTCAAGCATACAAACAATGAGGTCAACTTGAGTCATGTCAAATAACTGAAGCAAATACCACATATGAAACCGTTTAAGATAACAAGTCATGTAATCACATATATTACCCCTTGCCTGGATTTTCTGGTCATGCTAGAAGTGTGTGAGAATGCACAAAAGCAACAGAGCTCACCAACTGGCTATTTTGCCTATGATAGACAACTAATGAGCAGTTTATTGCAAAGTATTTAATACAGACAAGCTAGAATTGAAAGTTACCTTCCTCTACATCATCATGCTGCTTCTTTGCTCTGATCTTTTCAAGGCAAAACCTGTGTTTTCCTGCAGAAAAAAAAAATATATGACAGGGATGAAGGTTTAATTTTTATTTTAGTGGTTTTAATAACATTCAGCTATGTTACATTTTAAAGCTGCCTAATTATCAGATGTAACATCTGGGATACAGTATCTATCAGACTGTGTTTTATCCAAACTGGGCACAGATACAAGAAAGTGTTATTTCTATTTATTAACTGGAACATAGAGAGAAAGGTCAACACTTTCCCTATTCATCCTTCATCAGCAGAGAGGCTGGTAAGAAAGCAGGGTAAAAGTAAAAGCCTTAATCAACAAAAACCTGTGCCTTCAGGAATACGCAAAACACATGAAAGCAAAGAAGAAGCTTCCTACCTGTGCATTTTTTCTTTTATTGAATCATTCAGTTAAGCTATAGAGCACATCACAGACCTCTTCTGTTCTCAACTGAAGCCAAAAATGGTTTCTCTCTTGCTACAGTGGTTGACAAGAAGCACTGACACACTGTTCATGAACAAGCAGCAATTCAGAGATAGCAGAACATGGCTAGAATAGTTCCTATTAATATGCTTTATTCCACTCTGCAGCACTTTTGAAGTAGTTAAACAGCGTTGTTTCTATAATCCTCCCAAGTACTTGTGACGGTAGTAGCAATTACTGACTCTTCAATGCGAGTTGTTCTGCCTCCAGAGATTTTGTCTCTCTTTTTTTATCTGCACTGCAAGGCCTCGCTGAGAAGAGGTAACTTTCTTCTAACCTTTCAGTCCTAGAGAGTTTCAGGCTGCTGCTGGAGGATGTGCGGGCACACGGATTGAGCAGCCCTGTTGGTATCTGTTATGGTGTGTGTGTTTCTAACCCCACACACCCTCATTAGCCAGTTTCCCGGTCATCTGCTACAGCCCAGCCAGCTTTCACATTCCCAGTACAGCACAGCAGAGTGGCTTTCCCTGCATGGAGGGGGTGCTCAACCCAGGGGCTTTATTCACAACAACACAGAAGTGCCTGACTGGGTTAGAACAGCAGCCTGGCTGGACCAGTGTGCTGGGCCAGTCTCCTGCAGTGAAAGGAGTTAGTGTTCAGGGACATTGTGTGAACCTGGCCACTCCTGTGGTCTGTTCTCATACTCTCCCAGCATCACTGGATTGGGAGGCACACCTCTGCCTGTTGCCTGTAGCATTTGCTTTGATACTGTTATCTGTGATACCATTCCCCTGCTAGTTTCAGTGGCTGCCTTCCCCACCACTCGGCCCCGTTGTAATATTGCAGGATTTGATGAGTGACACTTCACATTCATTCACCTCATCTACCACATTAATGATTCTCAGTACCCTTCCTGATGATGTCCAACATACTGACTTCTTGCTGCTGCTGGGCACTGAGCTGGAAGGTCACTTTTCTCCCTCAGCATCTCTGATGTGGCCTATCACACAACTCCAGTCCCTTTCTCCATCTCAGATTTTTTTTTCTCTCCACTCCCATTTACACTGAATACATGAGAGCTATCAGAGTTAAAATCCAGTCTAATTTAGCAACTGGTGGCTTCAAAGTGCTGTGGTTTTGGTCAGAAAATAAAATGGAATCCTAATTGGAAAACAAAACAAGATCTAGAACAGAATTTGAAATAGCATTTTGAAAACCTTTCCAGACGTACTTATATATAAAAGCTACTATTTCAAAATACTAATTTGACTGAAATCTGGAATCCCCTAGCAACTATTTTTGCAGTAGAAAGACTGTTTAGACTGGGTTTTGCACAGGCCTTTGTTTCAGGACTGAAGGAAGGGTGCCCTGGCTGCTGAGTGCTGCTCTTTAGGTTCTCAGTGGGCTTGTTCACTTGGGGGCTCCTCCAGTGATCTCCAGGCTTTAATGGAAGAGGGCTGACATATGTGTGGGTTGCATGGTTATTACTGATACCATGCCCTGGAGGTGACAGCAGGCCTGTTTCTCAAGCCTGGGCAGGTGTGTTTCCTTGTCTGTGTTTCTGTGCTTCCATGATCTATACGAAGTCCATGAAGTAATGTCCTGGCTGAAGGTCCATGGTGTGCCCTAACTAGTGAATCACTGTGCATCCAAGAGAGAGCAAAGGTAACCAGCACAGATTCCAAACCATTTCAGCTACTTATTTTAAACCCATTATGAATAAAGGGTTGAATCTTCTACATCAGCATCATACAGAATATAATTTTTGAAGAAACTCTACTGTCACAGAGATGAAAAGAAATGTATTGATGGAAGGTCCATTTTTCATTGCCTGATTGAGTTACTTGGCAGGATTTAAATAAAATTTTAAAATCCCTCATATCAGCCAAGAGATTTTTACAATCTTTTAAAAGCTATTTCTACTGTCTCTAGCTTCCTCAGGTAGAATTTGAAGCAGTCTTTCATACCAGATATGATACTTCCTTCTTGTGAGTTTTTGGATTATATGTTATAATGAAAACATTTTGCAACATGCCATTCATTAAAATAAGAGTACTTGTATTATATTAAGTGTGTATAAGTTACATAATTATGTAAATACAACCGTGATTTCAATCCAGCATAATTTTTTTTTCTTCTGAAAATAATCCCTTCTGTTTGTAACAGTTAGATGTACAACTTCAGTTCTCTGATTGTGGAAGCTGACAGCTCATACCTGACTACTGCTGAGATAATGTTGTTTATGCCTGAGGCAGAGAAACAGGTCAGTCTGACTCAGCACACTGTTCTGACTCCTGCCTTTGAAAGAGCTCTGTGTCTCTGTGTGTAGAAATGAAGAGCATGTGCACATCTCTCCAATTATGAATTCTCCTGAAAAGGCACTACTGGTCTTTTCTAACTTCAGTCTTCTTTACTCGTCAAGAAATTGGTCCTTCCTGCAGCACAGGAGCTAGTGTTCTCCTTTTATCTCCTCATGTCACACCTTGAAAACAACTATTTTCTTTTAAAATGCTGCTGCTGTTCTCTTGGTAGCCCAGAGTGGCAAAAGTGGTATCAGGATAGTTCCTTTCTCCATCTCTTTGGAATATGTAAAGGTATTGTGCTGTTCCTGCGGTTTCTGAATAAAGCTCAGGAGGAATGAAAAATCTGAGTCTCTGCCTTACTCAGCATATTGAGTAACCAGCCCAGGGCAGCTATAAAACACTTTTAAAGCCAGGCCTCCCTCCCCACTGGCAGCAGCCCTGTACCACTGGCATCCAGCTCTCATTTTAGAGTGATTTGTTTGTCTTCAGGAGGCAGCAGATGGCAGCAAAGCTGTACAGATGCACCAGGAGAAGGAAAATATCTTTGTGCACACACTCTAACAACATTCCATGGAAAAAATGTCTCATTTGTTTCTGTCTGTCTTGCAGTGTGGTTAAGACAATAAATCAGGTTTATTGGCCCTCATGCACTTGTAACGTAAGGGGTTGTTTTTCCCCCATTACCAGGAGTTAATTAAATCAGGTTGGGGTGAGAGGATGTGAACTATTTCTCAGTAAATCATCTTCATCTCTGTAGGACTCACTTCTTTGTGCAAATCTCTTTATATCCTTCATTAAACAGATACTGATGGCCTTGTGCAAATATTATAACAAAGTGCTGGTGTGTGCACTTTGATTGACTGCCGGTCTCTGCTGTGAGCTATGGAATTCCTCTCTCACTTGAGCTGTCCAGATACATCCTTCTCCAACACTTCAAAATAGGTAGCAAGATTTTTTTTTTAACATAAAGAGAAAAAAGAGGAGGAAGGAAATGCTACTGTATAAAATCTTAAAAACATTCCAAAGTCCTACTGCATTAAATAAAAAATGAAGTCTGGGTTTTGGAAAAGAGCACTGGAAGTTTCTGGGATTCCATCCCTGCTCATGAACACATTTAGTGACGCACTTGACACATGTATGTTTGCTGAAGTTGTCACTGCCAGCAGCACCACATCCACTTAGAGCAGCAGCAATAAGCATACATTGCTGAACTCATTTCAGATTAAATGGAGAGTCTGCATTTGTGTTCCTTCTTTTTAACAGGGATCTCATTCCTTAGTTGTATCTTTTAGTAGTTTCTTCAGTGTTCAAAACCAGAAATTGGGAATAAATTAAATATAAAGCAAAATTTACAATACAGTCTTTTGGTATAAAAATAGACATGTTTTTGAAAGAAAGCTGGGGCTTAGATTTTCTTCCTGTTGAAGTCAGTAGAAGTTGTGTTTCAATTAGATGGGATCAGTCTTGGGCCTGGGATTTGTTGCTAAGATTCCTATCTGGCTCACCAGTTCATCACACCAGCATGTCTGATGTCTGTAGGCAGTAAGGAGACTAATGATATATGCCAGTTACATATTTTTCATGTTGTTTATCAATAAAGGCCAGACTATGAATGTGTTCCTTATGCAGAATGAGATGCAGGGCTGCACAGCCTCGGGAAAAAAATTACTTAGGAAAAGGGACTTAAAATCCCTCACTTTTTCCTTGTCTCTAAAGGGAGCAGACATATTTTCCAAGGTGCAGCTGTCCTCTTCCAGTGTGCAGCTCAGACCTGCTCCTGAGCCCTCACGAGCAGGCAGGGAAGTGTGGTGGCCTCTGAGAGTTTGGTGCTTTCCAGCAGAGAGACACCAGAGCTGGGTCACATCAGGGGAAACGAGGAGCCCACACACCCTCCTGTGCTGTGCCATAACAGCAGGGGGATGAGTTACACGGTGCCTTTCAGCCTTGGAGTGATTCAGCGTCATGGAACTCCTGTCACAGAAACCACCTCTTAAAAGGACAATAAGCATGTTTGTTTGATGAACTGCTCAGTCTGCTCCTGAACTAACAGATAAGATCCGGTTTGTTTGTTCTCCGGTTTCTGCCCATACTGCTGGACATCAGAGATTAAGACCCAGACATCTGTTTGTTTGTTTTTTTACACCATGTTAGAAAAGTATGAAGAAAATGAAAACCTTTTTATAACTGATGGAAAAGTTGCATGTAATTTTCAAAGAAGTGACAACTTACAAAAAGTATTGGAAGAATACTTATTTTGCAAACTTATTCTCAGAGTCAGAATTTATTACAGAATATGTGCCTTCAATGGCTAGAACAGATCTTTCTTGACTTTGGAAAACCCCAGGATTTTGTAAGTGGATGAGAGACTCAAGGAGGTCTAGTTAAATGTTTTGTAAAAGTTATCACAGAATCAAAAAAAAGTTAAAAAATTCATTTGGCATCCTCATTGCTGTTGTGTTTGCTGGGAATGTTGCATGCAAAACACTCCAGTCTTATCAAATCATTAACATTGATTCCAGTCTTAATGGGACCATTTGTTTTTCATTTGGAGACATTACCAAGCATTTTGACTAGTGTACATAGCTTGTAGTAAAAATTTTTACATAGCAAACTTTTTTACCTCATGAACAAATTATGCTCCTTCTTCTCATGAAGGATACATGGCCTCACTCCAAAGAATTAAGTATTTAAGATTAAAACAATTTCAAAGCTGACACAAATTATTTGGTGAAAAAAAGCCCTGTTCCTTAAAAAATATTTGGATAATAAAAGCAAACCCTTGTGAATGCAATAAATAGATTTTAATTAGGCATAATTGGATTTACTTATTGGTTGTAGTCAGTCGTGCTGGAATTCTTTCTCCTGATGCCTGTGTGCTCCACACTACTTAAGTATGATGTGAGATAATATGAAACGGTGAATTGACGGCACAAGGAAACTATTTGGATGGCTGTCTGGAGTTGCCATTATTGGCTTTAATTATGACTTGCTGTCCTTTGGGTACTCAATGAGCCAGAAAAGGCTTCGTATGTGCCAAAGTATTCATTAGTATTCCCCTTTCTGTCATTGTGCTTGCAGAAAGAGTTTATATCTGGCACCTGACTGCAGTTCCCCTTAGCACGGACCGAGATGCTTTGCAGATTTTGATAATCATCTGAAAGCACACCAGTGTCTCTCCTTTTTGGATGCAGTAGAAGTTGTTCCTAGGTAACAGTGGAAGAACTCTGACCACTTTCTGATGTAACTGGAGAACAAACAATTTTTGCGGTTGTTCACGTGACATGGCTGCTTAAAGAAAATGTTGTGGTACCAACTGGAGAAAGAAAATGAATTACTTGTTTTCCTCTTCCAGGTTAGGGGACCTGCACTAGGGCTTCATGGGGAAGTCCTTGTATAGATCAGCATTTTAGGCACTTTGCCATCATTCCATGTAGAGCTAACAATGAAGCCCAAAAAACTTTCTGAAATAAAAATAGCCTTTGGAATCCATTTTGGTAATGAAAAATTGTCTATAGTGAAGAATTTTGGATAGAATAGAATAGATTAACTAAATAGAACAGAATTAAATAGAGTAGATTTTTTTGTCTGCCATAGGGTGTCCCTGGGGTAGGTACAAAACACAGTAATCACTCCTAAAGGATACTCCATGAACTCTTCTGACACTTCACTGTGGAGGCTGTGCTGAGAATGGTGACCACTCCTTTGGCATCTGCTCTTGAACAGACTGGTGGACAAGGATGAATTCCTGCTCCAATACATATTTACCATTGCAAAACTTAATTTTAATTTAGAACCTTGTTTGAACTTCGAGTCATGTTTTTAGCAGCCTTTGAAATACTGTCCTGCGGGACACCAGACTGTTCTTAGAAACTAATATTTTAACTAAGGTGGTGTGTAAACAGATACTCTTGATTTTGGAGGCATTTGATGACATCTTCTACTTCTCATCTGACACATTACAGCATAAGCTGGCTTTGACCTAAGTACAAAGTTCTTCTTGAACTTCTGCTGTTACAGGAGGATGCTGTCTTTCATGTGCTGTTTCACAGTCTTGTTCTCCCTGAAAAACCCCAAATCCTTACACTTTTCAGAGATTTTAATCTAGATCATGGATGAACTTCAGCCACTATTTAAGCATTCATGCCCAACATTTTGCTTTATGGGATGAAGTGAAAAGATGCTTCACCAGGGTTTTTCATTATCATCCCCTGCTTGGGCAGGAGGAAGAGCTTTCACCTGGGGCTGGTGCAAAAACAGATGAGAAGAGAGGATGCTGTCTTGATATACGCTACCCCTTATAAACTCATTCCCTGAAACTTAGAACTGGGGCTGGAGTATGGGAAAGAGTCTCTCCCTGCCATTCTCCTGCTCTGCCATTCTCCTCCAGCTTACCTAGCCTAAGTTAGCCAAAATCCACTGACATTGTGTTTCCAGGGTTTCCTTGTCTGCTCTTTACACTCAAAGAGTGTGCCATCTTTGGGCTGCTCACTACTTTCTGGCATCTCTCCTTCAGCAGCGTTTGTGCTTTAAAACACATCGTTTCAAAGATTGGTGGGGGAATGGAGGGAACTAAAAAAAACCCCAATCTTTCTTTTCTTTGGTTGCTATTTATTGCAGAGAGTTTTGCTTCTCCTTACAGGCGCGGCAGGTGGTGCTCTTGGTCCTTCCAAACACAAGTTGCACTTCCTAAACTCCAGTCAGGTCAGAATTGTGCCATCCTGCACCAGCTGGCTGGTTTGAGCCCTGTCTGGTTCAGGGCAGGATCTTTCAGCTTGGAGTGAAGTGTTTTCCACCAGTAAAGAGGAAAGGAGGGAAGAAAAGGTACTCTATGTGGGGTTTTGGCAGGAAATGAAGAAAAAAGATCCGTACAAACAAAAGGAACTAGTTGGCAAGTACATGCTTAACCACACTGTAGCCCAATCCAGCCTTCTGTCCCAAATTTAGATGGTAAAAATACTAACTGTGGAACTTATAAGGAAAACATTGTAGCTATTAAATGAGATGGTTCTGTTGCCATTGTTTTCTTGTGCTGTGTACATTAAATAGGATCACGCTTTCACCTACACATTGTAAGTTCTCAGTGCAAACACCACAAAACTTGTAACAGCAACAATTCTAATTTCCAGGTTCCACTTGCTTGTTTCTCAGCTGGCAGCTATACCCTGTGCTGAAGACGATGCATTTGTGTCATCCCTTACATCTTGCAAAATCTGGATCAGAAAGGCCAAGGGCAGGAGACAGGTAAATTCTCTTCCATTAAAAATTCTCTTTTAATCACCTGTTTACAAACAGGTAATTAAAACTGGCAAAGTGTCATTATCTTTGATTTTCTTTCTTTTTAAAATAGTGTTTCAAGTGGAAAACCCACCTCTCAGGATTTCAAAAATCTTAGTTGAAAGTGCTTAGAAAGTAACTAAAAATAGGCAATTCTGAGCAGAAATTCAAAGTTTGGAAAGAAAAATCATGAATACATGCCAAGTATCTCATCAATAGATCCCTACCCAAGGTTTTTGCAGCAGTTTCCTGGAAAGGTGTCATTGCCAGTTCTTTTCAATTTTTCTTGTAAATATATGTTCTTGAGGAATTTAATATTAGGTAAAAAAAAAATTAAATCCCCATTTCATTTATTCTAAAGGCATTGAGTTCTGCTGTTCCCCAGTCCTCTCCTGTATATGTTAACTATGTTCAGAGGTATGGTAAAATAGAGGAAATGCTACATTTCACCCAAGAAGTTATTCAAATACACTTGTTTAGGTTTTAGGTTTGTTTTCTTGGAGTGCAAGGAGTAGACACCAATAGATGGTGCTGGTGATGCATTAATAAGGTTCAGTTTCACATTTGTTTTCTGGTCTGTGCTTGGAATTTGTTTAAAAAAAAAGAGAGAGAGGGAGAACAAAACAGAACAACAAAAAAGAACAAAACAACAAAATCCCTCATGCTAAGCTTTTATCCAAAATGTTCTCCCCACACTGAACCAGTCACCGTTTAACTTTAACCTGAACTGTGGCCCAGGAAATCCTTCAACATAAATAACCTTGGAAGCTGCCATGACCATTTTTGGAACGTGCTGCCTCAATAAATCTGTTACTTTGTTGTGCAATGTTGAAGTGTGCAGTTGTTTCTCTGATTAATTAGGGCAAAAAATAAACTTGCACGATCAATCCAAGCTGTGACACGTTTCAGCCCTGGCTTGAACGTGTGGGCAGAAAAGAGCCTTAGAGCCTTCTCCACAGGCCTGCCCTGGAATTTTAGGATGCATTGCTGGCTCGGAGTTTACTCCATTTGGTGAGATAAGGTGGCTGCTAACAAAGTCTGCTAGGGAAGAGTTTTGGTCTGTGCCAGGACTGCCATTCTAGCTTAGCATGAGTAGGACTGAACACAGTGAGAAATGATTCATCTTGACCACTGCCCCCACTAAAGACAACATAACTGAAGTGTTTTATGTAATTGTGTTTATTTTATTTCACATATTACCCATGGAGAACAGCTGATACATTCTCTATATCTTTCACCAGTCTGGAATGCAAGATAAAAAAAGGTATGGAAAAAGAGTTTAACGTTTGACATTCACGATATGAAAAATAGAGGGGATACAATGTTTTAAAATGCCCTTATGCAATATATATAGATATATATATATATATGTAAACCGTATAAAAATAAAATATATTTTTCCAAAAAAAAAAACATGGCACAGAACAATCTTAAATACCAATGCATATCTCGTGATCCACACACACCGCACTTATAATTAACAAAAACCACGTACAATTGCACTTTTCCTCTCTGTGACGTTCAAGTATATCGCAGTCCCCGCAGGGACTGCCGGGGTCCCGCCCGGGCAGGCGCTCTCCGCGAATCCTGGCGGATCTCAGCCCGTGCCTCAGTCCATCCGTCGAGGCGGCCTCGGCCGGGTCTTGCGGCGCTTCAGACTCCGAGGGCGGCGGCGAGGGGCTGCGCCCGTCGCGTCCGTGGGCGCCGCCCGGAGCTGGGGGAGCGCGCTGGGCTGCGGCGCTCGGGCAGGGAGCGCCGCCGGCGGCCGTAGCCCTGGGGGCTGATCTTGTTTGGGGGGGCGGCATCGTTCCTATCGTTGACGGCCGCCCTGTGGAGCTCGTCGACCAGCCAATGCACCGTGCACGTCCCGAAGCGGCACGCCTTTGTTTGGAAGTGGGGGAATCTGTTAATGCTCTGGCGGTAGCGCTTGACGCGGATGTGAGCATCCTCCCGGTTGCTGCAGGAAGAGAGAGAGCGGGCATGAGAAGAGCGCAGTGGGGGCCCGGAGGAGGGGACCCGGTGGGCGAGGGAAGGGGAGGGCAGGGAGCCCCCACGCGGGAGACGGGCTCGTCCCCACGGTGCCCGGCTGCCCCCCAGCAGTCCCGGCTGTGCCCTCCGCGGGAGCGCGGAGCAGAGCCTGCTGCCCATGCGAGGAGAGGCCCCGCCGGTTTACGGCTGTTACTTTTTCCTATGCATCCAGGGCTCGAGTTACTATTTATATCTGACTTTCGCAGCAAAGGCGCTACTATCTCCCGCCAGCTAAAGAGCGCGGGGAAAGGAAGGCGGAAGGCTGCTTTCAGCGCGATGGGCAGCCCGGGCAGGACCTGCCTCTGGGGCGGGGAGGATCGACAGCGGGAATAACCCGAAACACCCGGAAACGAGGGGACCCCGAAACTTTCCACTGTCTCGAGCAAGTGCCCGAGC